>JANEYF010005081.1:912500-1222648 GCA_029963845.1 Rhamnusium bicolor | reverse complement strand
ACCTAATATAACTGCCAAATATCTTTTTATATCTTAACAAAATACTAAATTATTGTCTTGTCTTTTACATAATCATAATGACAATATAACATAACGGGCAAAACGAAAACTTTCCTTACAATTTACGTCAAGTAAAGGTGGATTTAAATATCTGTTTGTTGTTATTTGAATTCCAGACAAAGGTTTTATAAACTTAAAACTAAAGCAATAAATTCTATTACATGCTTTCCTCGCTCCCTTAAAGTAATATTAGAGTAATCCATACTTATTTGATTTCAACAAATACGTACAATATTACGCTATACAGGTGAAATCTATATTTAATAATGTTTATTAATACTGTGTATTCATTTACATACGAATTATTAGCTGCAAAGCTCAGGAAATAGTTCATTTACAGAAAGACCACTAAGGCGTTATATAATGTAGAATATTCATATATGTGTCGAGAACTAGAATGTTTATCTTAAATCCAATATTCGGAGGCTGTAATACCGTGTTCGGTATGTAAGGCACTAATGTAGCAGGTGAAAACCATAACGTTAGCCGTCGTTGAATATTCAAAAGCGACTTAATAATTTTAACCACATGTGTCTACATTCTTGTACCCAATTCTCATCTTTACCAAAAATATAAATATTCTGATTAAAAATGGGGTTAACTATGTGATGACGCAGAATTAAAGTTAAACCACAAGGATATATAATGTATTTATATACTTCAGACTCCAGATACACCATCCAAGAATACTGCATACTAATTCACAGCCACACAAAAAAAAGTTCACTGCCACGAACCAAAATAAATGGATCTAGTATATTTTTCGACGCTGAATTCAAATCCGTATTTAAAAAAAAGATTTATCGTGCCAGTTCTTTTTGCCAAAAAACATCCCTTGGGGTAAAACTATAATAATAATGTAATGACCAAAATAGATGGATCTAATGTATTTTTCCACGCTGAATTTGAATCTGTAGTTAAAGAAACGATTTATTGTGTATAAACACTTGAACTACAATTTAAAATTAATAAACAATACTTATAACACTCGACGAATTGGCACTATCATTCCACGCACAAACATAGCAAAACAACTGTTGACTGTGGTACGCCAAATTCATTGGCCAGACTTCTTGTACTTGTACCAGGATTTTCTTTAACCGCCCTCAGAAGTTCTGGTTCGACAGCTAGAATCCTATTTGTAACTAGTCGTCCACGATTGTGATATGGAGGCACAAAACTTCTAAAATCTCGTAATTGTTAAACAGTTGCTACGAATGTATTTTCAGGTGGGGCTTCGTCAAGATAGCTTTCCGCGCAAGACCGTTTCCCTTGTTTAGCATTTTCTTCGACTTGAAAATATGCCTTTAATATATTCAATCACTCAGCATTAGAATAATTATTCGCCATTGTTATCACTACTTTTCATCAAACGAACAAATAAATAATAAATAACGGTAACACAATAACATCGAAAAACTTTGATTCATTAAATTTCAAATATGTGATTCGAGCAATGAGATACGATGCGAGTACAAGTGCATTTGAACACATGTTAAGATTGATAAGTTTAGCTGTTCGCCGTCGGCGGCGTTTTGATCGTGCCGATCTGCGGAATGTAGGTGTCTGCAATTTGGAGTGCAGAACTGGATTGAGTTAAGTTAAAATTTATAATTGAGATTTGAATAGAAATAATAGCCAACTACCAGCCAAATCGATTATTCGTGATTATGAATTATGACTCGAGTTCCTGAATGTCGCCGAGCCAAGACATCGATGTCTATTTCTCCACTTCTTGAGCTCTAACCACACTTCGAATAATCATTCGATTATTAAAGGTATTCGAATAGCCGTTATTCGATTATTCAAATCATTCGACTATGCCCAGCAATCAGGGTTGTTTGTTATCGGAAATCTTTAAATCGTACCAACTTTTGATACAAAATTCTACTAGAAATCAGAAAATTGTACTAGAATGCTTTTTTTGGAAGTGTTCATTTATGGAATAAAAAAAATAGTATGAACGGAGACCCACTCTTGCGAAATTAACTTGGAAGAAAATGTATTGTTTTCCTGTAAAACATTTTTAGCAGTTGAACTTAATTATTCTGGTGACAAGCAGAATACAATTATGTTACAGAGGGGACAAAGGCCCGCAGAACATCCAAAAAAAGACACAGCAGATAGAAATGTTTTAATAGTAGTCTATCTCTTTCTAAAATAATTTCGAAATCAAAACGAATATTTCTGCGCTACGAAGCCTGGAAACAGGTTTACTAAAATTAATGCCGATTGCTGATTGGTTGAATACAGATTTCCTGTTCTTCCGTTATTATTTAAATTAAACTGCTTTCTTACATTTAGAGCACGAAAAAGTGACAAGGCAATGACAAGTGAATCATGTTACTTTTAAGACGAGCATTAGTTGTTCATTTGTTTATTGAAATACCGGGACACGTTCAGTGCCAAACATTATTTAACATTTTTTTAACAATTTCTGTCACTAATGCCTTCAGTGACATAGAAAAGTGACTTAAATAATACTATGCCTGCGTTCAGTGCCATCTATGTCGTTGTAATTTTAGTAAAATTTTCAGCAGTGGTCTAGGGGCGTTACATTTTACACACCCTCGGTGTTGAGCAATCCATGTTGTCAACTCGAGTTCTCTGACAAAATTAGTAACCAAGAACCTTTTGCAAAGAGCAAATTTTACAATTTTTATTTCAACTTAATCTCAATTTAATAGAGGAAATATTTTTAGTTTGTAAAGAAAATGGTATTTTAGGTTATAAACTTCGAGGAAGATAATTTCACTCTTTAAGTTGACAACGTGGTATGTTTACTCTTTCTCTTTGCTTTTAGAATGTTGAAGTTGTCTATAAGTTTAAAAAACATGGAATGGTAATCCTCTAAATTAACATTTAGCGATAGATGTCTTTACATTTAAAAACTTCGATATTTTAAGGTTACGTGTTGTGTGACATTTTATCGTCGCACCGTTCAGTGAATTTAAAATTTATCGTTGTGGTATACCCCGCATAGAGGAACAAATTATGATAATGCACTAGATTTTTGAAAGAGGTGCCAATGTACTAAAAAGTATTAAACTGTACTGAATCTAGTACAATTGTACTAAAAATCACTGGCAGCACTAATAGGCTGGAGGAAAACATAAAACTGAGCGTGATGTTCACGTGATCAGATCGAACTGCGGAACGCTTCGTTTTCCTATTGGTCTACCGGCAATAAAATAGAGGAAGACGAACCCTACATATTTTATAGAATTGTACTCAGGCACGTTGTTTATAAGAGCCAGCAGTTATTTGGTTTATTTGATTTTTGTTTGTCCATCGTTATAGCTGTTTTGTGTCCGGGTTGTTTAAAGTACGATACAAAATGTCTAGTACCGACACTTCAGATGAAATGACAAATAATGTTGACTTAAGTCCACCTAGAAAATGCTTTAATTTTATTGTAATTCTAAATCCGGTCCTATTCAGATCTACCGTTTAGAATGCTCTTGTACGTTTGCACATCAAAAAATCTGGACACATCATGGGCGCCGCCATTTTGAACTCGATATGTCATTCATTTAATGGTTATTGTTAAATTTTCTGTGGGTATAGTGCGATTTCGTTCATAATATGAATTTTTTTGCGACTTTCTATTACTACGATAGGATATTTTAATACTTCTGTTTGTGACATAGTTTTGCGGCCATAATATACCTCTTTATAATATTAGTAAAATAAAGTTACTTTATTCTACTAGTACACTATAAAGAGGTACTTTATGGCCGCAAAACTATATCATAAACAGTTCAACATAGTCGTAATAAATATCTTGTTGAATTTATGAAATCCTAAGGTTTTATGAATGATAAGTATTAAATTTTACTTCAGCTGCTTCTGAAGCATTCTCTAAGTGCGTCGTTATCTTTGTGCTTTTATTTCAGTTTTCTGATATTTTAACAGTGCGTAAAAGTACCTTTTGTTATTAAAATGGTTCTTGTCAAAGCTTGGATATTGTTTACAAATAAAGTTGGGTAATTGTTTTTTCTTTAGTGAATGAACCGTGTTACTGATCTGAACTTGTCTTTTTAATCTTAATTCATACGAATACGCTTGATGATGTGTGTGATGTGATAAGAATTGTCTGCAGTCTGTGAAATGCGGAATTTGAATCGTGAATTGGTCGCTAATGTAATGCAAGTAAAAGATAGATCAGTATAACCCGCTCATTGACCTATCAGGTCAATGAACCGGCCAAACATAGTTCAATGACTGTTACAAAACAATTTATTTATTAATAAATTACAGAAATACTTCAAATTTTTATAATCACATGGTAAGTTACTACTTCTTAAAAAATAATAATCCTTTTATAAACTTTGAAAAAAACGAAATTAAAATTGTCGGTAGCATTTTATAAATTTACTGTTCATCGGAAAATTTGGTTTTAGTTCTATGTTCCATACGAAACACTTGGAAGAAATGTTAATTGGTACAAGAAAAAGGCAAAATTGTATATTTCTTACATTAAAAGGTATTTTAAAATATTTAAAAATTATTTTAAATGGAGCAATTAATCGCTTAAGTATGTAATGATTTCATCCAAAATTATTACATATTCGGCAACTAACTTACTGCTAGGTGAATAATTTCATTAAGAAATGCGGCAACGCTGCTTAAAGCCAATACACCATCTCATATAAAATGAGGAATGTTTCTAGTAATCAGCAGTTCCAAAACAATTTCATCGTATGTTTTTGAAAATCGATAACTTAATTTTACATGGGAATTGAGAGAAAAAATGTGTCAGTGTGTTTCTACAGATGTCAAGAACGGTGGTTTAAATATAACTACACACTTAAGACTCACCCTGTATATAAATTCGTTAGACTTGAAACCACGTATTGGCGCCCGCATGGCGCATATGATGAAAAAAGTTCAGACAAAATCAAACTGTTTAAATTTACACAAAAGAATACCATGATTAAGTCCGTCGAACGCTTTACTAAAATCTATATAAATAACATCACCTTGTCTACCAGATTCGAAAATATAAAGCATCAAGCAAAAAAAGATGAGTAGTGGTGGATTGACCCTGCGTGAAACCATGCCGAAAGTCGCTATCAGTCCATGTGTGCTTAACGTAAACTGCTTTATGTAGTAACATTTCAAGATTTCAAAAGCCTTGGAAAAGTTAGAGATAATAGTGATTAATTATAATTAGTCACACAGTTTCTATCGCCTTTCATAAAAATAGGTCAAATTGTGGAATGTTGTACACATCTGGAAATATCCTGGAATTTAAACAATGATTAAATATTTTCATAAGAGGACTGGCGAACACTATAGCACTATCGCTAAGATGAAAGCATGTATGCCGTCAGATGCGATATCAGCAGGTTGACTGAAATCTGTATTATCGGAATTGATTGTTTCCGGTAACGAATTCTTTTACCGTTAACATATGTCCGAAACATTCAAAGATTGCAACAAATATTATTTTGAATATTATTTAAAACTTTGGTGACATTAATATATTTCTTAATTTTTGACCAAAGAAATTTGAAACTGACGAGCGTGTGATCATCTTATCACAAAAAAAATATTTAAACAAAAAATAATTAATATTGAAATAAATGTTATGTTAACACATCAGAGATGAATACCATTATTAATAAAAACAACGTCTGTGAAATTCGCCATTTTAGAATTTTTTTTTGTCAAACCAATTACCCAAACGTGTGATCTTTTTTAATACAACACTAAATCAAACCATAATGGTAATGGAAATTGTGGGGGAGGCTGACGCCTGGCAAGTAGACAGCAGACGGGCCCTTTTTACCAACCCCCAGCTGTCCCCTCATCCATGTGCTTCTCTTGCTCCCTCGTCGAATCTTTCCGACCTTTTAATGAAGATCAGGATATAAATCATTGCGAGGGAGCTCATCTCCCTCCCTTAGAAGCGCCACAGAACCGAAGATACTATGTCTCAGGCGCCCATATGCTTCACACTGTCTCAGGAAGTTGTAAGATGTTTCTTCACCACTCTCGCATCATGGACATGTAGGGTCTTCCTAAATATCTATCAATGATAGATGCCTCCTAATTCTGCAGTGGCCTGTCTGAACTTCGATTAAAAGAATCAGAGTTTTCCGACTCCGGCCCAGTAACCAGGCCAATCTCGATTTGTTCGGCCCCGCCACAAAATCTCGGGTTTGCGTGCAGGCCCTGTTGATCCTTCAATAATTCCTCAGTGTCTCGTGGGCTCACACATTGAGGGCCGTTTTGACCTGCCTTCTTGTAATGCCAATCATAAGCTCAGGCTTAGGTTCCTCGGCTTCAAATCTAGCCAATTCATCGGTCTTCTCGTTAACTGGAACTCCGGTATGTCCCGGGCCCCACATCAGTCTCACTTGTTTATGCCTGACAAGCTCTTCTAAGGCATCCCCATATACCTGACCGAAAACTAATCCCGTCCTGGGGAAGCACACCGCTTTTAAAGCAGCCTGGCTATCGGAGCAGATGTACACCATCTGTTCCACCTCATTTCTAACCTCAGCATTACCCGCCACCGATAGGATGGCGTAAACCTCTGCCTGGAAGACCGTTTTGTACGAAACTTGAGCAAAACTCTCCTGTACTTCTTTGACTTCCAGATATATTGCCTCCACGGAAGACGGTCTAGTGGCCACCAGGGATCCGTCTGTGTAGCACACCAAAAAGTTCGATGGGAAGTCAATTCTTCCTTCACTCCACTCCTCTCTACTGGGAAGAGTGGGAGTGTAATTCCTTTCCAACCTTAACTGATCTTTCGCTTCTCTCACCTTTAGGACAGAGATGGGGATTTCCCTCTCCGCCAGTCCAGCAATTGCTGCGTGACCTTCAGCTCTACCTGATCACTGCCAGCTCCCAGAATCCCGCATTCTCAGTTAGGTTGCCATAGCCCTCCCTTTTTATCCACGAAGGAAGCGTTGGCAGGCCTAGCAGAACCTCTAGAGCAGCTGTCGGTGTCGTCCTCATTGCGCCAGTGATCCTTAGGCTGGCTAGTCTCTGAACGTTTGCCAGGTTACGGGACGTCATCGCTCGACCACCAGACCGCATATCCATACTGGAGCCTTGGCCTGATGACCGCCATATACAGCCAATGTAGGATCTGTGGGTTGACGCCCCAGTACCTACCTACCGCTCGGCGCAATTGCCAGAAGATTGCAGTCGACTTTTTGATGACGTTGTCGACCTGCGGCCCCCATGACTAAAAACCTCTATTTTTCTTCTCTTCGTAAAAAGGATCATCTCAGTCTTGGATGGATTGACTGAGAGACCTGTTTCGACGCATCATGATTCTATTATTCTATCTGCTACCTGCGTTCTGTTGCAAACGACGTTTAGGAAGCGGCCGGTCACTAGGATCAGCCCATCGTCCGCATATGCCTGCACACAGAATCCTTCCGAAGTTAGGCGCTCCAAGGGACCATCCATTATTAGACATCATAGATGGGATGATATACAGCTGTCTTGTGGATAGCCGCCCCTCGCCCCGACGTCCAACTGACAGTCTCCCAAAGCAGCACTAACTCACTTCCAGTACAGATTTCATCCATCTAACCAGTATTGGAGCAGTACCTCTAGTCCGAAGAACATCGCAGATAGTAGTAGTCCTTGCTTTATCAATGGCTCCCTCAATATCGAAAAATACTGCTAGGGTGACCCCCTTATGCAGGAGGACCCATTCTACCTTATGCACGACGGTGTGAAGGGCTGTCTCTGTGGACCTTCCTCGCCTATATGCGTGATGATTCTTATGGAATCGGTAGAACCCATTTCTGCAGATATCTGTCCACTATCCGTTCCAGTGCTTTTAGTCAGAAAGGACGTGGGACTGATCGCCCTAAACGATTTACCAGCTGTGTAGTTCTTTTTTGCCACTTTGGGGATTAAGACCACTTTAGCTGACCTCTAGGCCAGGGGAACATATCCCAGTGCCAGACTGGCCACAAATATTTCTCTTAAATGCGGTAGAAGAATATCTAGACCCTTCTGAAGCAGAGCTGAGAGGATCCCATCTGGCCCCGCTGTTTTAAAGAGCTCAAACTCGTTCACTGCCCAGGCTGGTGGCATCGGCTTTTCCGAGGATACTGCCGCGGCAGCGCTTTTGCCTGTAAATTCAACCTCTAAGAGGTGTCTTAATGAATCCTCCCTAGAAGTAATCGTAGTACCATCTTACCTTTGTAATGATCCTATTGTCTCCCTTGTCTCGCAGCTAAGTATTTTCATCAGTCTGGCGGTTTAATATGCATGAAACTTATTTGTTTTTAAGGTTCGACCTACTAATGAGCTCACTTCTCTCTGACTAATATAGGGATTCTCAACCGTTACCAGCACCACAGAAAACTGATTTTCTTCGTTCACAACACGTTTTATTCTTTCACTTTTTTTATATTCGACATTTCCAGTTTCCACAAATCTATCGCCACGGTTTTGGAAGCTGCTAACATCAGGAATCCTTCTTTCAGGATACCTTTGTTTATAAATTCTATTGGCAAGCAAACAATATCTGTCTGACTCGTCCAAAACAAAAGTCATGTATATAAGTTCTGCTTTATTAAAATTCATTTTGTAAAACTCGAATTATTTTAAATTTAATACAAATGATAACTGACAACCGATAAGTGCAATAAATGTTCATTTGTACAAGACAGTTTATACCAAACTGAGGTTTTATTGCCAGTCGAATAACGAAAATAGCAAAAAAATTTACAAAATCTATTACAGTAAGGGACCAGTTAAATACTATTTACCTACTTCAATGGATTGGAAGAAATGATCGCACTAAATGGCCTCATTTCAAAAGTGCATAGAGACGTGTGTCATTCAAAATGGGCAACATGTGGAGCACTCATTATAATTTTTTCTAATGAATCATTTGAAGAAACCTCTATTTCTTAAGTTTATTCTTGAATTTTGTTCTAATTGTTCAATAAAACGAAAATGGTTGCAATTATCCATAGGGAAGTACTACAAAAAATATTCGGTTTTCATTTCTACATCACATTGTTGAAAAATATAAATAAAAATATAAATATAAATGTTCCATTTGAAAAAATTAAGAAAATTCAATTTAAAAAATTCTTAATTGAAATATAATTTTTGGCGACCCTGTACATTTTTAGGAAGTGAGAATGATTCAAAAACATTAATAAGATGTCTCGTAACTAGTATTTACATAAGTTTTTCATAAAACCCATAATTGTGACTGGTGATTTTTTTCAATATACATCTGCAGATGGCATTAATTCAACAAAAAAAATGTATTACATCCAAGCGGTTCGGAGACAGTTAATAATAATATAGGAATGAATGGAGTCTAGAAAAAGCCTTCAACAAATGTACTGATATACATTCCATTTAAAAAAAAGGCACTTGATCCTGTAAGTTCGTCTTGGCTCGCCCTGTATAATCGAAAATAACTTTCGATTATAGACTTTTTATCTAGTTTACTTACTATTGCCCCACCCTGTATATTAAATAATAATAATAATAATAATATTATTATTATTATTAATTAATTAATTGAAACTATTATTACATTTAGCTAACAATATACTGAGTTGGCATACTTTTAAATTTTTTAATGCCTAGTAACAAGTCACAAGCAAACTTCTCCAAATATCCTAATAAATTATGCGAAGGGTTATAATAATTACGTAACTGTTGCGTCATCAATTTTTATTACACTCGATTGTTTTCGGTGTTCTCGTGATAGCTGGTGATTATTTAGAAGGCCGTCTACTTGGTCCTAATTATTCCTCCTTCTTGGTCATAAATCATGTTAAGATTGTCTCTCACCCATCATAATGGATCATCAAGAACAAAAACAGACTAATCATACTAATATCTTCGCCCATTCTCCATCTACAGTAATTTAACATCCATTCAATTTGTTTATGATAACATGAATAACGAAAGGTATAAAGACAGTTAATTTGTCAATGTAGTAAAAGGAATTCAATTTCATTGAGTATAAAAAGCTATCCAATTATGAATTTAAAAATATCCAGTAACTAGATTTTCAACAAAATAATATAGCTCGTAAATTTAGCAAAACTAATGTACAGTGTTGTCATTTTATTTTATACACATTTTGATTTGAGTTTGTACATTTTTTTTATTAAGAAAAGTTTCATATCACAGTTGTAGAAATCCGAAGTGTTATTTGGTATTAATAATAAAAAAAATAATTGAACAGCGTTTTTTTTTAATATGAAATGTGTGATTTTTTAAATGGGATATCCCTACATAACTATTTTAATTTTTTTCCTGATTACACTGATATAGCATACTTAATAGTTTTATACAGTATTTTTTGAATAATTAATGAAAAATAAAAATGTGTTTAAATTTCAAAATAATTTTCGAAAAATAAATGAAAATATTTGTACTTTATAACATAATAATATAATAATAACCATGATAGTGTGACGCTCTTTTTTACTTTATCGGAATCACTTGTGACACACAGAGCTACAGCTTTATTGTACAATTTACGGTGATTTCTCGAACGTCAGCTCGTCTTTAGAGTGCAGAAACAGTACTTATTTCAGTTAGGGGTTAAAGGGACTTAGGTAGCTGCAGTGAAGACCGTTTTATATCCAGGGGTCTAGAAAAATCCATCGAAAGTAACAGACAAGACACTAATAATTTTACAAAAATTTTATTGGCTGAAATAAAATTTCGGAAAGAAATAACAGATTAAAATTGCACACTTACTCTAATACAGTAAACCTGTATTATGATTAGGATTCGCAAGTAAATAGTACTATCAATGTGTTTAGTGAAATGAAATATTTATTACTCCAGTTATTTTAAATAGTACAAAATCGCCAATTAAAAGGTAATATATATTTATCATATCTTTACATGTTCATATCTTTATATGTGTATATCAGCGCAGTGTCCTTCGATCAGCTTCTGTTTTTTACGTCATGTACTATTTACTCGCGGACCTTAAATATGATAAATAAAAAACACTCAAATTAAATACAGAAAACAGCTAGCAGAATTTTTACTAAGTACCTGAAATAAAGAAATTATATTTTCGAAGATTAAAATATTTGGTGAACGAGTAACTAGAACTAGACTTCTGTGTGATTTGGTTAATTTGAAAATCAAATAACTGAAATATAATGCCTACAAAAAAAACACTCGTTACAGTAGGACTAATAGGACTGTTGGTCCTATTTGTCATCCAGAGCACTCCCTGCAACATTTTAAAACTAAGAAATCTAAATCACATTGGTCAACAAATTTTCAATATATATTTTTCTTGCATAAAAATGTTTTTACCGTTTATGCATAATATACTTTGCTCTAGCTCTGAAGTTGAATGGCAAGCCCAGACAGAAAATAAGATATGGATGCGGCTAAAAGAAAACTAATAAAAAATTCTGTATTAAGGTAATCTATATTACAGGAAAAGTTATCATATATTTTGTATGTCTAAATTTTGCATCTTTTTTTATTGTTTTTGTATTCTACACCTGAAAAATTTCGGATCATATTCCAGTGGTAGTCAGCCAGCAATGCGCAGTTCCACTTTCGTTAGTATTTTTTTCCACTGCAAATATGTCTTGATGAAATCTTTCCTCACGTTCACCACTTAATGAGGGAAAATTCTAAAAAAAAAAAATGGAACTGGGAATGAAGGAAATGAACTTTTACGGTCTTGCCGTGAGAACATTTTCAACAATTTTCTCGTAATTTTGAGCTCTTCTGTTGCTTAGTAACTCATTAGTTACTAATTTAAATTCATTCCATGCGACTTTCAGCTTTACTCGGAATATTGCATCAAACTAATGGTCTCTAAATAGACTTCGTATTTGAAGAGAGACAAAGATACCTTCTTTCGTTTTCCTTTCACTGAATCTTGTTTCTAGACACTGAAAACCTGGCCTGTTTGTGTCTATTACTTTCACAAACTGTTTCATTAACCTTAATTTGATGTGAAGTGGAGGCAGAATAATCTTCTCGACATCAATGGCTTATTTTGATGTTTTTAGCTCTGGGATTTGGTGATTGCCTTGAAGACCACTCCCATCTTATCTAATGCAAAGAACACGCCCTGCTGTCTCATTCACAGAGAAAGCAACAAAACTTTGTATAACCTTGCTGTAGTGTTAGCAATAAGGCTATATAACTTTGAAATCGCTGCAAAATTTTCTCCAATATTCCTCAAACTTAATACATAATTAAGCTTCATACTGTCACACGACTCTTTCATATGACCTGCGTGCCTTATAGGAATGGATGGCAACAAGTTGCCATTATGGATTAGAACAGCTCTCAAATTCAATTTAAAAGAGTCTATGAAGAATCTTCACATTTATGCTCAATGCTATGTATTTCATTAAATCAGTTATCACTATAAACTACAAGATCCAGTTTCTGGATAAGGGCTTTTTGTCAATGTGGGTATATAGACATTTTTATATTTTCTTTTAGAAGGTTCCATTCTTGTAATCTAAAACCTAACAGTTTTGCTTTATTCTTTGGGAGATCTAAGTCTCTGATAAGATCGTTTAGATTTTTTTGCGTAATTTGTGTGGTTGTTTTGCTCTACCAGCCACCTACAATATACTCACGCTGTTAAGTCCATATCGCTTATTCAATCAGTCTTTGTTAACATCTGGCTACATTACCCGTTTTACACATGGTATTCAAATAGTGAGTCACGAATGGGAAGGTCTTCTGTATGTAGTATTGGTAGGATACCAGTTGGTATGTTGAGGTAATTTATGATTCGAGCTGTTTTGAATAATTTTGTCTGTTATTGTATTCTGTTTCTTAATTTTACCTAAATGGTCAGTAGTTTTATCACAACAGTTTTTAAGCAAAATATTTGTGGTGCTAGTTAATATAGTAATTTGCAATATGTTCCGAATTTCGCAATCACTAAGCGATTTTTACTGAAATAATTTAATACAAAATGAATGACAAAACCTCTCTTATGAATATTCAAAAATTCTGCCTCATAGCCTTACAGTAATTTATTAAATATATATATAATGTAAATAGATGAGACCATTTCTACTACTTTTCTCTTAAAAATAACAAACCTCGATTGAAATTTATAACAAGATTATAATTATTATAAATTATGACAACGTCATAAGATAGTTGATCCTGGAGTATATGTTAATTTAAATCTGGTGGATTTATCCTTATCGTGAATATTATATGTGTACCTACCTTCTTAAATTGGCAATGTGTTTAGAATATTTAGAAATTCTTCGTAATTTTTATAGCTGAGGAATTTTGCAGAAAAATATATTTTTTTTCACTTTCCTGAAGGGTTTGAACAAAATCAGCTTGTTCAATTACCCGATGAATGAATATCACATATTTTAATGCATAAAGGTATAAATACTTTTCTTGGAATAGCAGAAATCCATTTTTTACACAAGCTTTCATCCTTCGGAAAAGAAAACACACGCACTTTCCGCCCATTCAAATAATTTATATCCCGATATACTACATTTATACGGCATGTTTATGAACTTTTGATTTAATTTAAAAAAAAACAAATTATAGCGTGAAATGTCTCGTAAAACACAAATAATATTCTAGGATGTACATAATCCATATATAACACGTACAACTGCACTCTTGAACTAAAATCGTGCAACTGCGTGGTAGATTCTTGAATGCTCGGCCTAGCGGATGTGACGTAAGCAGGTGCATTCAGATCAGCACTGAGGCTTTATTTTAAGGTGGTAATGATGTACGACGTCGCTTCTAGCAGATTTAAAAACGAAGAAATTGTTTGAAATAATTTGCTAAACGTGCTTTTTCGAACGAGCTGCGCTGTACATTTATTATTTGTATAGTTTACAAAAAAAGTGTGAATGCTTAGGATTACCACTTTGCAGTCATATGTTTCTTGCATATTTAAACAAAATCAATTGTGTTACTTGCCGAATTTTTGACAATGAATGTTCTATCAACCTTATTCTTCGTATTTTTATGTCAAACAGTATTAATGAACCTGCATCTTGGACATCAATGATAAAAAAGATTCAGCCATTCTATAATTTGGTATTCTCCTGCTACTCCCAGTAGTATAAGCGCAACCTACAATATGAAATTCTTAAATGTGGAATAACTTTTAGTAATTTTGCAATGATTTCTCACCTTAACCATTATAAATTTTCTATTAGGAAACCTTTTTTTAGGAATTCATCGACCTTTCAGTTGTCAAAATGTTTGATTTTTAAGATGCACAATTTTCGTTTTTTCTTTTTTATAAAGGCTAATATTTTTCAAAACTTGCTTATATCAATAATTTTTTCTAATTTTATAATTGTTTTCAACATAAAATATTTGGCCCACATGTTAGAGACCTTATTTATTTTTGATTTTTCAAAAAAATTTGTTAAAAGCACAATTTCTGTAAAATTTTCTTCGGTTTGCTTCTCCTTACACCGTTTTGAAAAATTCATAGAACTCTTTTTCATACACTTTTCTTGATTTCGATTGAATTGGTTCTGTAGGTACTTGGTTTGTCGGCAGCCTCTTCATTTCCATCTACCATCATTTTAAAAATTTTATCTTCTCACAATAACCAAAAAAAAATTTTTTTTTGTATTTTAGGATCGAAAACATTTAAATTTTTGCCGCCATCAGAAACTACTATGTACGTTAATTTTGAAGTTTATAAAGCGGATTGTCAATTTGACAGTATTTTTTTTAAATTTCGACTAATTTGTTTTCAAATTAATCGGAAGTGCAAAAAATATCGTATATACCCGAAGTGCTTTATTCAATCCTTCGTGTGATTATTATAATAAACTTTCACACTCGGGATTAAATGAAGCACGTCAGTCGCTTAATGTACCGAGTGTCACTTTAATTTTTAACTTAGAAAAATTATTATATAAGGTCAGTATGCAAATAAAAAGACATTATTTGGCATAAAAAAAGTATTTATCACTTCCGGTTTCAACGGAAATGATAGCCATTTTCTAATTTTTTCATGACCCCCTGTATAGTTTTACAGTTTTGGATAGAGCATTAAATTCTGAGTTCAGCAATTCGACTTTTTTATGTCAAATAATATCTTTTAATTTGTGTATTCATCATATACAATATCATTTTTCTAAGTTAAAAATTAAACAAAGAAAAGGGGGTGAACCATATCTCAGTGACACCCGGTATAATGTAAACTTATCGAGTTTGAATTTTTGATTTTATAAACACTATTCGTATATTAAACCTTAAAAAAAACTGATTTTATTAGATACTATTACCCTTTCTGATTGTTAGTTTGACGTATAGTCACAGGCGCAGGTGTAGAGGATTATTTTCCCAGTAACATACTGGGTAACCACATTTTGGAAGAATTCTGTAGTAGTAACTCCCTACAATACTTTCTGACAATTATTGTCAGACAGTAGGTATTATAAGATATTAATATAATGATAATGAAAACGCAAACATTAATCTGGTAATAGGTAAACCAGTTTAAGAGGGATGCGAGATATGAATCATAGATTATAGAATTGTTATAATGTTTTTAATAAAACAGAGTAATTTCCTGAAGTTACAACGACAATCCGTTTATTAATATCCTTGGAGGCAGGTGCGCTTAAAGCAAAAGAATTCACTTCAGACACTGATTCATCTCATGCTACACTGGAAAGATATACAACTACTATTTGTTCTTTCTCTCTATTGTTTCTCTCGTGCATTAAAGTTTCACACACGAGAAAGTCTATAGACTATACGTATGAAACTGGATATATTGAATGTGTTTACTTTTTGCTTTTCCTTTTACCAAATTAAAAACAGTCATTGAACCAGTAAATATATTTAATTCATTTCAGAAAAAAATTGTAGTGTGTATAACTGCACATTGGTTTGTTTTATAAAGGTAAATTAAATGTCTAAATAATCATACAGATGATTTATAATATACTACAAATCATCTAATGATTGTCGTACAATTTAAATTGTAACTTAACAATTATTGTATACATGATTTATGTATTCCACAAATATCATTTTTTAGTCATTTAATTTATCTTTATAAAACCAGTGTGCTAGTATTTATTTGTGGCATCTTAAAAAAATAGTGATACACTTATTCCATAAAAAGTTGAAATTTGACAAGATAAATGTTAAATATAAGTATACACAGAGAAAAATAAAATAAAGAATATGCTAAAAAGTCAAAAACAAGAGGAAATTATCAGGGAAAATATAATAGAGAACCAACCAAAAAGAACCGAAGAAATAAGTCAACTATAAATTCAACTTTTTAATTGACTGGATATTGCAGGACATAATGTCGATTGAGCAAATTAGATAATTGTAATTATGACATATATTGTGCAGAGGAGAATATTTTTGTATATTCGTTCTATGCAGTTGAAAAATAAAACAAATTTTTCTATCTTGCAAAAAATTACATGCTTTTATGCGTCTATGCTCAAGTAAATCGAAACCAAAATTTGCGAGAAGTTCGTGTTGAAAAAAACCAATGGTGGGATAATCTATTTTAAACATGGCATATTTTAAAAATTTGCGCTGAATTCCATCCAAATTTTCAATACAATATAGTGTAATTATACAATAAGTTAAAAAAATGTTTTTTGCCGCCCTTACAGCACAGTGTTATAATTATTTGGGTTTACAATTTTGTATTTTTTTATACTCTACAAATTTACTCTTGTATTTTTTCCGCATCTGTTATATTTTTTCGAGCACGAGCATTTTTTTGACAAAAAAAAGCTCGAAAATTTACCTTCATGAATTTTTTGGGTTTATTTGAAAAATTCAGCTGAGCAACAGGCAGATTTCGAATCAGGAAATAACCGTCTGTTGTTCAAAAGTCTCCAAATTGTTTTTAGATTTAATTTAGAGAAAGTTTTTTAGAAAATTTGCTCTATCTATTTACGACAAAAAAAACTGTTAGACAGGATTTTTTGACAACTAGTATAAATCAATAAAATAATAAACTATTTCTCTAAACGAACACAAATTTTTTGCTTCAGAAACCTGATGGATACATTTTATTATTTTGTTGTTTTATATTAGTTAAAAAACGCCCTCTGACTATTGTCTATAGTTTTTTTATTTGTAGCATCCTGTAATGTTTTTGCCGAGGTTTCCGTTTACCTTCTTTGGGTATTAAGCCACTATCTTATAAATTATTTTAAAAAATATATTAAATAAACTTCTGCGACAAAAGAATCAGAGTATTTCGAAATGTCAACTTTTATATATCTAAAATATTTGACATATAAGTTTCATTTTCAAATGAATGTTTTTTAGGTGTGACACTTTTTTGGATAGGAAAAAGCTTTATTTTTCAAAAATCAACCTCTGACTAATCCTTTTGGCGCAGAAGTTATTTTAAAAAAAAATTAAAATAATGTTTAGGACACCCAAAGATGGTGAGAAGAAACCATCTGAGTGTTTCTTTGTCGTAAAGTCACAGGCGTGGGGGACTAATCACAACGGTGTCATAATATAATAGGTTACTGTATTTTTTAGACATTCAATCTTAAAAGAATTATTCGTGTAAGAGGAAAATTAATAGGTTATAGTAAATAAATTAAATATTTTACATTCCTGAAGTTGGTTGGAACCTTTGATGTGAAGATAACACTGACGTAGCTTTCCACAAAACACCAAAAAAATCATATACTGAGATGATTAAAACTTAGACTTAGTTTTAACCATCTCCAGATGATGCCAACTTGGTTGGCGAAACGCGCGTCGGATGCAGTATATCGCGTGTAAAACGGCTAATGTGGCCGACTGTTGAAGGTTAACTAATTAATTGGTCACTTGGGTTACGATCATTTATGAAGGCTCTGTAGAAGAAATAAAAGAAAGTACAAACAGGAAATTTTTCAGGTCCTCTTCATCATTACTTTCTGAAGAATATAAGTCAGTCTTCTATTATCTATAATATTTCTGATTTCGGAAAAAGTTTCCTTATCTGAATTTAAAAATGTTTATTTGGTTTCTGAAGACATAATTAAGCAGGTGTGATATTATTCCCGCCCAAATCGGAAGAAAGAATAATTGTAATATAATTAATATTAATTAAACGTATTATACTTCTGAATGATTAAAAAAAATGATTGTTTTAACATTTTATCATTCGATAATATCCGCTTTAGTTAACGTTCATTTGTTTTTCTGTTTCCATATTCGAATTTCCTAGGGAAATTGATTTTTTTTACTACGTCAAAAATAAGGCCAGAACATCAAGTGTGCCGCCTAAAATGATCACTCTGCACGTTTTTAGCTAGTAATATTGATTAATTATATTTAATTATTAAGTTTAGATCTAGTTCATCATAAGGTTAAGTTGGAATCTTCTATAGTAATATATTTATGTTATCTTTGAAGATGTTTCTGCATCCTTAAGTTCATATTTAACACAATCTCAATTAATATCTATTAAACTTAAAGGTATTAGATATGTTTCATCATAATGTGTATTGATTGGTACGATAATAAAAGCCTTTGTCTGAGAGCACCAGACGTGCCACTGTACGAATACCAAAATCACTAAGCACTTGTCACTGACTTTCCACGTTCAACTTGGACCCTATTTATGTTTGAAATTGTTCCTCGCTTTGTGAATTTTCTGCGTTCTAAACTAAGCAGAATTCCTCCTTTGTCACTTATTCCACTTGCTTGTCAACTTATATTTTCTCTTAAATCTTGAAAAATGACAAGTGAACCGAGTTATATAGTCAAATATATAGTGCCTGTTTATTATATCTTAAAATGAGATGTAAATTTCTGTAAGGAAATGATTTCAAGACAGTTTTGTAACAGAGATACGAGGTGTAACTAAAGGTGCGTGCGGACATGCAACAGAACATAATAACGTAGCTCCGTCGACTAAACATTTCTGTTACGGGTCGTTGAAAATATGGTATGATGAGGTTCGAGGTGTACAGAACATCGCCGCATATCATGTGCGCGAACATAATATCGTCCCATCAGTTTATGTAATTGTTCTACGCAAGATGGACATTGCTGCGGTAATCTATATTCACTATAGTTATACACTATTTAAGAAAAAAGAAAAACGTAGACAAAAACGCTGGATATCTAATTAAAAGCGACTAAATTCTATTTAGTTACGTATTCCTGTCCAGACATGCAAACAAGTGGTGCAACGTGAGTGCGTATCATTTCTTTGATGCATTGGCCAAAAACCGACGACTGATGGGGCACTGAGATGTTACGTTGTACGCAGTGGCGTCCGGTCTATGATACGGGACGGAGTTATGTTACTATGTCCTGTTTGCATGTCTCATAAATTTCTTTGGACGGAATACGTTTATCTTCTACAAAATTATCACCATGCTACTATTACGTTCTAGCTACAAGATCCTCACAATGTTTCAAGTGAAACTGACTTTATATTGATGTAGATACAAGTCATAAGGAGTTCTTCTATGGCTAATGCTTTAGAAAAGAAAGTTAAGCAGTCCAGTATTATTTTTACTTATGCAGAGCAGTCGATTTTTGCTGAAAAATAACTTTATAATTTCATATTGGACATCTGTTAGCAACCTTTAAGATTATTTTAATGAGTTTTCATCATTAATTTCGGATTTTTATAAGAGCAAAATGTGGGCCTAAATCTCCTTAATGGTTATAACGAGAGTCCAGATACGAATATTAGGTTTCAGGAACGGATGTACTCGCAAAAAAATTATTACGTATTTTAATTCAAAATAAATTTTAGTCAATTAATTTAACTTTTGATCTCATAAAACAAATCCACTCTTTTACTAGTCAAAAATTAAATAACGTAGTCCCTACTACAACAATGTAAACAGATAAGCAGATGAAAATAAATAATACACTGAACTGATCCTGCGGTTGAATCCTTGTGGAACATTATTAAACATTTTAAATATATCGATACCTTTTTGACAAAACATCATAAGTGACATTTTTGTCACAAATCTTCTTTTATACTATTGTAAGTGTTGGATGGTATTTCAGTTTTCTGTATGTCATAATAAAGCATCAGAACATCAGTTTCTCACCCAAAATGATTTTATTTTTATTGTAAGTAACGGTAACTTTGAAAACATCCCAGATTTGTATCCTGAGTACAGTACCTTACTCGATAAAGTGTCGTAACCCATTGCATTTACGATACTCTATGTTACTTATGTTAACAGTTTTGTTTAAGCAGTGAGCAGCTTCGGTGTCTTAACTATTATATACTATCATCATAAACTATCATAACTATCATAATTCAATAATTCAAGCAATAAAATGAAAACGATGTGGAATGTTATATCGGAATTACAGGGTAAAGAATCTACAAATGCTAGAAGAGTTGAATGTTTTGAGAATAATATTAAGTTAAGTGACTTGAATATTGCAAACAAATTCAATACACATTTTACAAAAACGACAGTTTGACTAAAGATATTAATTTCTTGAATTCAAATATTTCACTGTCAGATAAAACTTGTTTCTTTCCCCTGTAACCGAGTTAGATCTCACTTAATAATAAATTATAGTCCAGAAGGCAGTGAATTTTTTTCGTACTTATTTTCCCAGTCGGTATATATGTTTTAATCTCAGGAGGCAGTGACGATAGTCCAGGGACTATTAAAACCCTCCAATGCCAGCGGATTTGATGAAATTTCGAATAACCTAATTAAAAAATCTAAGCAATTTATATATATTCCTCTTACTTTTGTAATAAATTTATGTTTTGAAAAGGGAGCATTTCCAAATAAGTTAAAAATCGCAAAAGTTTTGCCTTTATATAAAAAAGGTGATGTGAATGTGCTTTCTAATTACAGGGCTATTAGTTTACATTCAGGTTTTTCCAAACTGTTAGAGTTAAGCTTAAATGAGCAACTCATGCACTTCTTTGTTAAGACAAATATATTAGCATCAACCCAGCATGGTTTTATGAAAAATAAAAATGTAGATACTGCTTTGTTTGAATTTTATACACACGTCCTTCATGCTAATGATAAAAAAATGATTCCTTTTGGGTTGCTTGTAGATTTTTCTCGTGCTTTTGATTGTGTGGATCATGAACTTCTTTTATTGAAACTGTATCGATATGGTATACGAGGTCATGCCTTAAATAAGACGAGATTTTTTTAAATAGCAGGTCTCAAATAGTTGAGGTGAATGGTACTAGAAGTAATTCTTTTAGTCTAATCAGAGGAGTTCCGCAAGGTTCAATTTTAGGACCATTGCTATACTTAATTTTTGCAAACGACTTAACGTTAAGTATTCAAAAAATTTCTAATACACATCTTGTTTGCTATGCCGATGATACAAATATGTTAATAATACAAAATGATACAACATCAAGTCTGAACACCCTATGAATTGTTTATGAAAATGTAATATTATGGTCGGAGAAGAATCTGTTACACTTAAACAAAGAGAAAACCGTTACAATGGTATTTTCAAACAATAATGGCAACAATAAAAATAACACATTAATAAATAACCCTAATTTTAATTTCAATTTAAGTGACTTTGCCAAAATATTAGGTGTTACCTTTGACCACAATTTACAGTGGTCCAATCATGTAAATCTGTTGTTGAGGAAAAATTGCTACGCTCTTCGATCAATAAAATATCATTGCAGTCTAAATGTTCTTCTCACCTTCTACTATGCAAATATCCACTCAATCATTAGATACGGAATTCTAAATTGGGGCACTTGTCCAGAGAGTTTTTATTTTACAAAAATATGCAGTTAGAATCTTGGAAGGGCTGTCAGGTAGGATATCTTGCAGAACTTATTTTAAGAAATCAAATATTTTAACGGTCTTTAATATATACATTTATGAAGTCTGCTGTTTTATGTTTAAACATAAGCATCTTTTTCAACGCAATCTTGTAAACCACGATTATTCAACTAGGTTCAAAAATACTCTGAACCCTGATCAACATTCCACAGCTGTTTATCAGAAAGGGCCACTGTATAATGGTTACAAATTTTTTAATGTTTTACCAGATGTAATAAAAGAGTATGTCAATATTACCATTTTTAAGAAGAACATAAAAAAATTATTAATAGAGAAGAATTGCTACTCCCTGGAGGAATTCTTTGTGTAAAGACGTTATCCGTTTTCATTTAATTGTAATTTCTGTAGTACCTGATATTATTGGTATTATTTCCTGTTATTTGTTATTAATTAGTTTGTTTGATGTGACTGTATAATATTTTTTCTGTGTGTGTAATTTGCATTTTTTATGTTTTTGTATTTACTGACGCTTTCTACCAGTTACTTGTGTTGTCATAAATGTTTTTTTGTTTTTATGACATAATGTGATTGAGAAATAAATAAATAAATAAATATCTTCCAATTAAAGTTAATTACTTTTTCTTAAAATGATTTTTTATTTATTTATTTTTTTCATTGTTATAAATTTTAAATTAGTAAACGGTTAGTTTACTTGCCGATTTCACCTATTTTCTTAGTTGTTCATAAATCCTACTCAGTTTATCACGTTCAATGCTCAAATTTATTGTTTAGATCAATTCTTTATTTATATTATAATACTATTAGCTCACATTTTATTAATTAACTAGGAAATTGATCATTATGACCTTATCATAACATTATGGAAGCACTAGGTGCATAAATATGGTATTTCTTTCACTGCATTCACAAAAAACATCTACTCACCCTAGAGATAATAGTGTAATTCAAACTGATGGTAAGATTACGTTTACTTCAATTCTTCAATTGATTTTACATTTCTTGTCAACTTATTTATGAATTTAGGGATTATGAGCCCTGTCTCAGTGAGGTTGGCTCACCATACATGATAATGAAATATGCCAATTTGTGCTTATACTACGGATAAACTTTTCTTTCTTATGACTTACTCTCACATGAATAATTCTTGGTTATCTAAAAAATACAGTTAATTACCCGGTATAATACTGGAAAAATAAGCCTCTACGCTTGTGACTTTTCTTCAAAATATTAGTTAGAAGTTGTTTTTTTTTTATAACTAATATAAGACAAAAAAAAAAATGTTTCTCTAACGTTAATAATAATAATAAAAATAAGTCGATTTAAATTTTTTTTTACTCATTTGTTCAATTGCTAAGTTTTATCCTGTAGCTTACTAAATAAAATTTAAAATAAAGCTGGAACTATTATAATTATATAAAAACTTTTTGGGTAAGTTTTGTAACAAAAAATAAAAATTTTCCTTTAATTATCCTATTTTTACAGATATTATGTATTTTGTATTTTAATGAATTTTCTGAGGATGGTGAAGATCTTCTCCGAAACGTAAAATAATATTTTTTTCTCTAATAACCTATAACAACCATAAAACTCAAGAAAACAGAAGAGTAATCTTCAACCTATACTAAATAAAAAGTAATTTTGTTTTCTTTTTTGAGGTTTTTCAAATAAAGGAATAAAAGTTTCTAATCATAATTAATTTTATATATAAGGTACTCTGCGTTTCCAAAAAAAGGTATCGATATGAAGGAAATTTGCTTTTTAATGTTTCAAAATTATTTATTAAAAACTCTACACGTCAGGACTACAGAAAATATTAAATAGTAAAATTTGTGTTCATTGCTTATATAACCATATCTGGTACCTACTACTAAATTACTGTAAAATATGTTTTTATGAATTGGACATTACTTTATTCTTTAAATCCAAAATATGGTGACCGGTAAAAATTTGTTATTCATTCGTTTTTTAAGGCTGTTAAAAATAATAAAAAATTAAAGAATGAACAAAAATTTTTATCGGTATTCATATTTTAGTTAAAATAATTTAGATTTAAGGAATAAAGTAATGTCCAACTTGTAAAAACATATTTTACAATAGTTTTATAGTAGGTACCAGCTGTGGTTATATAAGCAATGAACACAAATTTTACTGTTCAGTATTCTCTGTATTCTGGAAAAAGGCTGGAAAAGCCGAAACATGTGTAAAGTTTTTAATAAACAATTATGAAATATTAAAAAAGCAAATGTCCTTCATATATTTAAAATAAATAATTTTAGGTATTTAGTACATGTAAAATTCATTCGATGTTTACAATATATTATAACCCCGTAAAAGTCGTCGCTACCTCGCTATCTCTACATTAAGGCACAAAATAGTTTCAATTTAAAAATAAGCAAATGTAGAGAATAAAAAGTAGACATTTTTATCCAAGTCAAGTTAAAAGTGCGTTTTCGCCAATTATCCAACTTAAATCTTATAAATCGCTGTTAGCAGTTTACAGATTTTAGCTAATATCTTTAAAATTGCAGTTTGCGAATAATTATAGGGTTAAAAAAATTTAGTACACTTTAAGCAAATCTAGTACAATTCAAGAAGCTTCTAATATGACACTAAATATTTTTCTGGCAACATTCAGCCATATTCTGTAATTTATTGGAATTAAATCAATATTGACATTTAGACATATAAATGATATCTGACAGAAATTTCAATAAACATGGTCGTTTGCTATTCTGTAAAAAAATAATACATTAAAATCAAATCAAGTTATTAGAATTAAATCAAGTGACCTTCAACGTAGTCAATATTTTCAAATTTTGGTATTCTCTATGCTTTTTTTCAATTGAAATTTTATGTCAATATTGATATTTGTCAATTGAAATGTAGCAAGTACTGAGAGTTTTTGTTTAAGACTTGCCAGGAATATTAAATTGCGAACCATTTGGTGAAACTTGTCTGTGTTTCAAAAATAATGGAGTTAGTAGTTATATTAGATGTGTTGGAGCAACAAATAGCAATAGGGACTAATAAAAAAAGTGGGCAACTACATATCAACTAAAATAAAGATATCTGGATATGTCATTACGTGACCATCGAGAGGAGGTCACGATCACAGTAGTGTGGAGTGTACAAAAACCAAAAACCATATACCCATTTATTTGTAGGGTTGATTTTAATCGCGATAGGTGATTTTAAAGAGACAGCAGCAATCCCTTGACGATCCCAAATAAAATCTTTAAAGAACTGTTTGGGATAAACAAAGAAATTGGCCATTGGCTGTTGACAGAAATAGGGCCTCATATGATAGGGATAGTATGAAATCAAGGAGGCACTTTAGTTGTGCTGGAGTAGCTTTTTTCGGTGGCATCTAGAAACACAATTAATTATTACAGTTAGTGTAGTATTATGAATAAAATAATCGTAAATGTCTGTATTATAAATTTATTAATTAACATTTACAACATACATAAGTTCTTTGTTCTTAAGTTTTTTGTTCTTTACTAGAAACGAAACAAAATCACAATTCTAACCTTAAACCTGACAACCGGCGTGAGGTAAAGTAGTTCCACCTTCAAACAATTATAAAGTTAGATCTACGACAATAGATCAAATATAGTAACTTAGCAACGTTGCCGCTTATATTTATTGACTTAATAACAACATTGAAATATTTTAACATCTTCTAAGCAATGTTGAAATATGATAGTTAGTGAATAGGGAAATTGTTTAATATTGAAATAGAAAATAATTTTTATTGACATGATTTCAATATTAACTTTAATTTCAATGTTTTAGTGAATATGGCTGATTGTGTAGTAGTCAACCTGTGAACGCAGAGGGTATATATACTTTTTTAAATCGGAAAATGTCGCGTTCACTTCCTCTACGAAGAGTTGCTATACAACGATGGATAAAGGATTTCCCAGAGTTACTATCTCTGCGGCAGCAACACAACGCGACGCTTTAATGTACCACGCTTTAAAAATGTAATGAAATCTGCAAATATAACAACTCTGCAGAAGGTTAAGCAAAAATATCAATCTCCCCCTCGAACGAAACGTTTTATGTTTGAAATATGAACTTTGTTATTTAGTATATTATACAATAATAAGAGTAATTAATTTTAAAAATTTTATTTGAATATGTTGAGCAGTTTTAAATCATTTAAAAAAGTATTTTATCATCTACTTTGCAGGGTTTTAGCTCCTTTAGGAAGCATTAACGTACCCATTTTTGTTATATATTTTTTATTATTTTAAAATCTTGAACCACTGGGTAAAATATTGGACAGAACTTTACGAACACCCTATATTGAGATCTTAGCAAGGCCACTCAATACACAGGGTGTTCATTAAGTTTGTACAATAAATTTAACATACGATTATTTGAATGATTTTAAGACAAAAAGTTCATATAAACATGGGTCCGCAAATGCTTCGTATTCGTAAGATACAGGGCGTTAAACTTTTTAAAAAATTTGGCTTTTCGTAAATATCTTAAATATCCGTTACCCAAATTTGTTGTAATTTGGCAATGTTATTTGTAGTGTTAAGGGGCTAATTAAGCACTAACTTGATAAAATTCATTAAGTCCAGTGGCGTTCCGAGCGGCACCTTAACGAATATTTATTACAAAAAAATGTACGCCACTGACTATTTTGTAATTTATATATATATATATATATATATATATATATATATATATATATATATATATATATATATATATATATATATATATATATATATATAAAAAAAAAAAATATATTTGGGTTAAGCAACTAAAAACACAACTTTCATGTCTCTTGAATTTTTTTCGGATCTTGCTTAGTGTTCGAGACAAAAAAATTAAATTCACTTAATTGCATATCCCTGGACCACATAAGAAACATGGGGAAACCTATCTTTTGAAAATTATCTTTTTTTTATAATTTTTTATTAATAACATGTAACAACAACAACAGATAAACACTAAATTAAATACATTTCTTAACATCTAAACTAACGAATTTTACTAAAGTAATTGTTCGAAATGGCCACCTTCGACTTCAATACAACTATCTAGCCGCCTCTTCATTGATTTAAGCACTCTCCTGAAAATACCTGGCGTATTTTTTATTGTGCCACATGAATTAATGATTCTATTTCGTAGATCCTCTTCACTTACACTAGGAGTTTTGTATACTAACGCTTTAAGGTGTCCCCAGAGGAAATAATCTAGGGTTCATATCGGGCGAGCGAGGAGGCCATGGTTGTGGGCCTGCTCTCCCAATCCAACGGTTATGATAATTTTCATCCAAAAAATGCCGCGCCAATAGACTAAAGTGCGGTGGAGCCCCGTCGTGCATGTACCAAATACGGAATATTTCCATGGCTGGAACTTCTTCTAAAAAGTCCAGGTAAAACAAATTCTAAAAATCTTAGGTATTCTTGCCCATTAAGTCTAGGTGGAAGAAAATGAGGCCCAATGAGGTGGTCACTGACCATTCCAACCCAAATATTAAAAGAAAACTGTTCTTGAAAATTATTTTCTGTTAAGGCGTGTGGATTGTTTTCGGCCCATATGTGATTGTTATGGAAATTAATAATGAAATTGCGACAAAAACAAGCTTCATCTGTAAACAATATTCGTCTAAGGAAACCTGGATTTCTTATTATTTTATTGCGTAACCAATCACAAAAAGTTATTCTTAAAGGCAAATCTTTGAGCAATAGAGCTTGCACACGTTGCATAGGGTAGGAATATAGCTGCTGGTCTCTTAAAATGCCACATTGTGACATGGTTAATGTTCGTTCTTCGGCTATTTTCACAATACTGGTATGAGGATTTGCTTCAATTTCATTTAAAACAGCTTTTTCCATTTGAATTGTTCGTACCGTTACAGGCCTCCCGATGACAACCGTCGATCTTTTAAAACTGCCTGTTTCAGAAAGTTGTGCATGGAGACGTCCAAAAGTTCTTCCGTTAGGCACCACACGCCGAGGAAATCTTTTATGATAAATGTGTCTTGCAGCATTAGAGTTTCCATGAGCCATTCCATAACAGAAATGCATATCTGCCATTTCACTATTAGTAAACTGAACCATGTTGGACAAAAAATAATTCGAAAAATAATCACCAAAAATACTTTTTACAAAAATTACAATTTAATAGCTTAATAAATTGACAACAGCTGTCATTTTGTTTGCCAAATGCTGCAATCGTTTTCCAAGACAACCCTTGATTATTTCCTACGTATCCCCATGTTTCTTGTGTGGTCCAGGGATATGCAATTTAGTGAATTTAATTTTTTTGTCTCGAAAACTAAGCAAGATCCGAAAAAAATTCAAGCGACATAAAAGTTTTATTTTTAGTTGCTTAACCCAAAAATGTATATATATATATATATATATATATATATATATATATATATATATATATATATATAAAAAAATTACAAAATAGTCAGTGGCGTTTTTTTTCATAAATATTCGTTAAGGTGCCGCTCGGGACGCCACTGGAATTAATGAATTTTATGAAGTTAGTGCTTAATTAGCCCCTTAACACTACAAATAACGCTGTCAAATTACAACAAATTTGGGTAACGGATATTTAAGATATTTACGAAAAACCAAATTTTTTAAAAAAAGTTTAACGCCCTGTATCTTGAATACGAAGCATTTGCGGACCCATGTTTATATGAACTATTTGTCTTAAAATTACTCAAATAAATCGTATGTTAAATTTATTGTACATACTTAATGAACACCCTGTATACAGCACATAAATTAAACATCCCTCAAATTCATTTGCTGTTAAACTTAAAAGCTATTTACGTGTAAAAAACTGACTAAACAATATAATGAGGTTTTGGAATAAAAACACAATACTACAGAAAAACATGATGCCATATGCATTAACGGTTTTATAGTGTACAATGGGTTTTTAATCACCTATCTGTTTTGTTAATGATTTATATCTCAAACTCAGAGAATGAAGTAAACGTATAATTAAATATCAATTTCCAAATACCTAAATTACACTTCTAGGAGCATTACATGTATATAACAGTAAACATTTGTCAAAAACTTGTAAAATTCTTAATCCTTAACCAGAATTTTTTTAATAAAAAATATTACTCTCATAACCAAATAGATTATTTTTAAGAAATTTTATTTCAGGTTATAAAAAACAGAATAAAAAAATGAATGGATGAAAAACAAAGGCCATCAATTAAGATCATTAGGAGCAAGGAATGCTATGCCACCTACAACTTAAAAAATGTATTAACGACTTAATATAAAACGTGATTATTTATCACGCGCTCGATTCCCGGTCATGGAAGTGATTTTTTTTTAAAGAAATTAATCCGAAAACACTGGGATACTTTATGTGTATTTGTTGCTTCCAAAGTTTCCCGGGGGATACGAGGGCTGTATTACCTGTGATGTGTAATGTAAAGAATATACTCTGAAAAATTGGAAAATTAATTTTGTAACAAACAATACTCAATAGCACCTTTTTTAAAAAATATCTGCTCTCAAAGCAGCCATGTGATTTCTAGAGTGTGTCCGCTAAAATTGTTTTGATTGACTTTCATGCTGAAAAATATTAAGGGGACTCTTCGGATACCCCCAAAAATAAGATATATAGATATAGCAGCAATGTAATTTGGTGCCCGTAGAGGTT
Organism: Rhamnusium bicolor; assembly: GCA_029963845.1. NCBI lineage: Eukaryota > Metazoa > Arthropoda > Insecta > Coleoptera > Cerambycidae > Rhamnusium > Rhamnusium bicolor. The sequence goes on along the minus strand of JANEYF010005081.1, from coordinate 1,193,180 downwards.
CGGGTCTTGACGTCCCATGACTAACATGGTTACTTTTTTTGAAAAATATTTTTTTTTTCGATTGACAAACGTTCAATATACTACCCGCAGGAGGCACTTTTTTGAAAATATGTCCAGTTTTTTTTATTTAATTCGAAAATCATCCAAAACCAAGTTATTTTCGCATTTTTTTTTTGTACTGTTCATGAAAATTTCAAAAATCGATTTCCTGAGGGCAGTCCTTTGAACATTGTTCTATTAAGAAAAATGTTTCTTAATTCATTTATTTGTTAAGCTTGCCTTCCAGCCGTCGAGAGCTTAACGCTCTCAAATAGATAATTTTTCAAGATGGTCAGTCCTCTTAATATCCAAAGAAGTAAGTATGATAAAAATATTTTTTCAAAGAAAATAAAACAATTTAATAAAGCTTTTTATAATTTTTTTGAATTTAAAAAATATCACATCTACATAGATATTCCAAATAGAAAAGAAGTTAGTGATAATAACTAAAAAATTACTGAGGTACTATTTTTAAAACCAAGCATGGTATATTTTTTCTCTTCTCAGGTAATTTAATCATAACTAATTACAAAAACAAATGTTTATTTGAAAAATCTGACAGGAATATTACAATAAATTTTTCCTTTTCTTTTTTGGGACTTACTACCACATGAATAATTCTTTGTTATCTAAAAAATATAGTTAGTTACCCAAAATGTTAATGGAAAAAATAAACCTCTGTCTTTGTGACTTTACGTCAAAAGATTAATTAGAAATGTCAAAATTCTACCAGCTGATAAAGGAAATGCCACAGTAATTTTAGATGTTAATGCAAAAATTATGATACTAATAAACGAGGGACCTTACTTAAAATTAAATAAGGATCCAACAAAATCAGTTGAAAACAAGATTCACAGAACCCTTTTTAAATACAAAACAGAATTTAACGATTTTGAACGCAGAAAGCTTACACCCCATTATAGTAAACCTCCTCATTTTTATGACTTTAGCAAAATATTTACTGAAAATTATTAATCCGCTTTCTGGTAACACCGAATCGTATATCAAAAATAGTCAGCATTTTTTAGAGAAACTTTATGCAATTAATCTTCATGATAGACACAATGGTGAGTTTTGATGTAGTTAATCTTTTTACTAATGTCCCAGTAGATAAAACTATACTCAGTGTAAACAGTGTAATGGAATTATTGACTTTGTATTAAGAAAACTTATTTCCAATTAGATAATGAATTCTACCAGCAGGATTTCGGTATGGCTATGGGATCTCCATTATCTCCTATATTAAGTAATATATTTATGGAGGATCTTGAAAATAATTATATACCAAATTATGTACATAAACTGATTATTTGGTGGAGATATGTCGACGATATTTTTGCAATTTGCCTCATAATATTAATTTATTATAGAATTTCTTAGAAAACATTATTGATAAAGAACCATCCATTAAATTCACTTTGGATATTTTGGTTAAAAATATGATAACATATTTGAAACTAATATATACAGAAAAATAACTTATACTTACTAATAGATTAAATTTTAAATATAACCCGGCAATTAATGTTAAAAGGGGTGTTGTTAAATGTTTGTACGACAGGGCAAAAATAATTTCATCTAATGATCAAATATTAAATAATGAGAAAAAAATTATTAAAGAGGTATTAATAAATTATGAATATCCCGAATTTTTTGTTGATAGGACTTTAGTAAATATTGAGAATAGACTTAATAATCCGGTACAACATAAATGTGAATACCAATATACAATAATAATTCCTTATATACAAGGTTTATCAGAAAAACTATGTCGTTTCGGAGGTAAGTTTCATGTGAGGACAGTATTTCAAACGAGTAATACTTTGAGATCCACTTTAACGAAAACAAAACCAGTAAATTGTCAGCAAAATTAAAAGTACTGTATATACAGTATTCGGTGTGAGTGTAACAAACATTATGTGGGAGAGTCATTCAGACTCCTCAGTGTAACCTTAGGTGAACATAAAAGTTATATTAGAAAGGATGAAATTGAAAAATCGAAAATTTGCGAACATGCTTGCGAAAATGGACACAGAATAGACTGAGATTCGGTAAAAATTTTAACGAAAGAAACGGACAGCAAAAAGAAAAAGAAAAATTAAGGATTGGGCAATAATATTGTTGAATCAAGAAAAATGTTTATCCCATTGCTCTGTAGATTTTGATACAACTTGGTTACCGATGTTAGAAGAAGAATTGAACAAAATTAATATTGTATAATTTTTAAGTATCAACAGTTTTATGTAAGTATCTGTAGATATTATATAAACAAATAATATATATATGTCAAGTTTCACGCTTGACATATTCTAAAAAAGATAAATAACTTTGAAAAAGGAAACACATTCGTTTTCCGAAACGTTAGGGAATAAAATTATTATTATTTTTTTGTGTCTCATATTAGTTGTCAAAAAATACTCTCTGACGAATCTTTTGACGTAAAGTCACAAACGCAGAGGTTTTTTTTCTAGTAACATACTAGGTAACTAACTATATTTTTTAGACAACGAAGAATTATTCATGTGGTAGTAAGTCCTAAAAAGGAAAAGAAACATCTAGAGAATGCCACAAATAACGTTCAGACAATAAATATTACAATAGTTATAAATACGCCATTACTTAAATAGCAAGCTAATTAAAATATAAACGATTTTTATTAAAACTCGATATATCATAGGCCCAAAAAAGTTTAATTGTCCCAAGTGCAGGTTAGTTTTTTTTTATAATAAATATCAAGTCTGTGAACTTGGCACCACAACCATCGGTGCTAATTGCGAAAACTATAGTATCATTTAGCACTCTCTGAATGTGTAAAAAACAGAGGTGCTAATTGTTTTAATAAAGTTATTAACAATTTTATAGTTTGGTGCCAACTTCACACTCGCACCACAACCATGCATCGGTGCTAATTGAGAAGCCTGTAGCATCATTTAACACCAATTTATCTCCATCTGAGTATCTTGAAATTCTACTTGCATGTAGGAAATGGACAATAATTTAATAGTTCTCTTATTTTGATGCAATCAAACTATTTCAATATCATGACAGTAGTGTATTTAGCATGTCATATGTGGCTAGGGTTCTTTGACTAAGGAAGTCATCGGAGATGTACAATTAAGTAATGTCACCAAATATGACGTGACATGTTAACACAGAGTTTCTATCTTTTTTGAAAAAATTTACATTTTATGTTTCTGAAAATTATGTTTAATAAAAGGTTAAATTTCAGCCGAATTATTTAAATACGAGTACTTGACTCCACCTACTAAGTAATTTTAAGTTTGTACTTATTTATTTTATTGTTGAATAATAAATATTGTAATTTTACCACTGGATCTATTTTACTATACAAGGAAATTATTGATATATGATTAACTTATTAAAAGTATTAACATTTTTTTATCTCACGCTGCCGTACAGTTTTTACTTCCCTTTGGTTAATATTATCTCTAAATATTTCTTTCAACAATAAGGTGCTAAGTAATACCCGACATTTTTTTGAAATTAGCACACTTATTCTCATAGGTAGTAAGTAAGATAGTAAGAAACTGGCATCAATAAAAGTAATAAATTATTTATAACTGTTTTAAGACAATAATAATTAGTAATTATCATCACAGTTTCTATTACATACATACAGAGAGCTCATAGAGTATTAAGTGATAGTATGTTTCACAATTAATACCGATGGTTGTGATGCTGGTATGAAGTTGGCTCCAGAATTATAGAATTGTTAATAATTTTGTTAAAATAATTAGCACCTCTATTTTTTCGCATATTCAAAGAGTGCTAAATGTTTGGTGTGAAGTTGACAATAACATAATAAAATGGGTAAAAGTTTGTTTAAACAAATAGTATCTCAACTTTTTTTACATAATTAAAGGGTGCGATAGGTAGATTTATAGTTATTTTTTCTAATGCGTATTCCAATCAGCTCACCGAATCGATAAAAATTAACTAAGTTATTTAAATCTTTATAAATGGAAACTTATTCATTTAGTAAAGAAATTGAAAATGCTGACGGGCGACTGTAAAGTGTAAACTACGCATACCGCTAGTCGTGTACCTACTGGGTTGGCTATACAATTAACAGCTGGAACCGGCGTTGTTTCTGTTTGCATGTGCTTCTGCTATAACCATTCAGAGGCCAATGTGTGCACTGCAGTTTACGTTTTGTAAATAACCGACGTTAGTGTTTTGTAAATGGCAGGTCGTTTGCCATTTTGTAAATAAATGTTTTTCCATATCCGATTTAATGGAAGCATTTTGCAGAAATGTTAGTGTATTGTTTGTTGTTCCTGATTGATTTCTTTAGACCCCTGAACGTAGAGCAGTCCTCGCTGCAGCTACCTACGCCCTATTGGCCCGCTATTAGGATCAAATATGTTTCCTGCACTCTGGAGAGGAATTGGCACCCGAAAGTTAGCGGAAGGAAGAATATCTATAACGCCGTAGCTTTGGGCGTCACTGGTGACTTTTTTCCACAAATAAAAAAGGCATCACAGAACATTGATCTGCTTATTAATTTGCATGAGTCACGATAACTTGAAATACATTTTTAAGAATAGTAATATTGTTATATACATATGTATATGCTGTTTAGTGCATGTACCAAGAAAGTTGTATGTTACATGGCAAATCTGTAAAATTAAAACATGTTTTAAGGTAAAAGTTTTAAAACGCAATATATGCCCGTCACTTGTACGTTATGTATTTGCCACATACAAATATATTACAGGCTATGTTGTCACCATATGGCTATAACGTTTTTTGAGGACGAAATTTTAAAGTCCATTTACTTTACATTCAATATCTTCGGATATAACATGTTGAGTAGATTATGTAAGAGAGACGTCCTAGGAACACAAATACATTGTTTTCATTGGGTAAGCTCGTTATTTGAAAGAAAAGAAAAACCTAATTTTATTTGTAATTTTAAAATATTTCGATAGTCTTAACATATTTTCCAAAATCCTAAAAAATCATAAGATATATAATCAAATCAAGCAACTTGTTTCCTTTACGAGGTATTATTATTTACGTGCAATTTGAAATTTCTCGAATTGAGTAGACAGACACTCGGTGTATTTATTTTATATTAATTAAAAATATGTTTTATTCCTTAAAATACAATGTAATGATTTAAAAAGGTTTACGTAAATTAACGTAAATTTATATTTTTAATTTGTTTATTTATTTTTGTTTCGTTATAAATATCTTGTTATAATGCAGACAGGGTCAATAAAATAACATATCATTTAGAGATGAACCATATGATAGAGTATCAGATTACATTTGGAAATTCCAATTAGAGGCTGCCATTCGCAAGACCACCCATGTTATTAAAAATCTTTGCTGGATTCCGTCTAAATTTTAAAGCATCGAGACCCGGCAGAATACAAATCCATGACATGACATTGCTCAAATAATGTTGTGACATTGCTCAAATAATGTTGGAAGAACTAATATGTAGTATTTTATTTTTCAATCAAATATTTTCGGAATATTTTTTACCTTTTAACGAGTTTTTAACTGCCATCTAAAAGACTTTAAGCTAAACACTATATTGTTCATTAATTATATAACATTTGAGTTAAAAATCTGTTCATTCAAAATAATTTGTGTTATTTATTTATTGAAAGTTTAATTGAACATTAATCGCATTAAATAATAATAATAATAATAAATGTCTTTATTTCTGATTAATATAAAAAAGTCATAATCATACAATATTAATAGTAACACTTCAAAATAATCAGAAATCTTTAGGGGGAGTTCACAAAATTGTATTCTTCCCATTCAACCTTATGTTTGTAAAAAATTAAATATAAGAAAATACATAGATACTCTAACCTAACTTAGAGCTAAGGCTAGAAAGTTTTAAAGAAAATTAAAAAAAATAATAATTTGAAAGCAATGTTAAGGGCGTTTGCATATTTACATTAATTCAAATGGATTTATGATATAATTAAAAAACAGACCACACCACATAAATTAGACAACCCCAAACCAAAGCCGAAGCTGTTCGGATAGGAGTTACACAGTTGAAAAAAACTCGGACACACACACAACCAAACCCTTCGACTTTGCCAAAATCGAAACCGGGATTTGAACCTGGGCGTCGATAGATAGTAAACTAGCTACGTTTGTCACTTCGCTCTGGCCCACTGCGCTACCGAGTTGACAAATTAATTAATGAAATGAAAAAGAATATATAAATTTTTAAGTAAAATAGATTGATACACATTTAAATAATCTGATTATTTAAATAAATAGGCTCATCGTGACTTTTTTTTAAATTGGAACAAGTTTAAATTTTTGAACTGCTCAGGCACAGCATTGTAAGATTTATAGATATTAAATTTAAAATATCTTTCAAATAAAGCCGTAATGTGAGGAGGAGATATAACAGGATGTTTAGATTTTAGATCTAACATTAATACCATGGTTGTCCCTGCGAAAGAAAATTTTTTTCACATATGGTTGTTTGGTCTTAATTATTCTATGATATAAGCAGAGTGAATACAGTTCCCGACGGTTTTTCATAATCAGCTAGCGTAGCTCACTTAATTTATGAGACACCCGATCATATTATGCCGAATATAAATCTAATACAAGAATTTTGCAAATGCTATATTCTAGTTACATAGTCTTGATCGAGACAAGGGCCGTAAACAGGTATACAGAATGCAAATTGTAATAATACTAATGTTTCGCTGAGCATTTTTCTAGTGTCCTGATCAAGGCTTGCTCTATGAGGGTAGAGTAATTTTAGCGCAGTATGTGCCTTTTGAATATTTTTAGATACATGATCCCGGAATCTCAGTGACTGATCATTAATAAACCTAAATTTTTAACAGATTTAGACAGTTGTATTCTAATACTATTAACGTTGACATTTAGGATTTCTACTAATGTGGTCCGACTTTTTCTGCTAATGTGGTCCATCTCCAAATAGAATAACCGCTGATTTTTTTGGGTTAAGAATGAGGCATGACTTGAAGAAATAAAAGACAGCTTTCATAGAACAAAAAATTTATATTAAATGCTGCTGTTACATAATCTTTAATATAAAAGGAATGGTATAACAAAGTGTCATCAGCATACATATGGACATTACCATACTGAAGATATTTTGCAAACTAACTGGTGTAAATTGTAAACAGAAGACGTCCTAGGATAGACCTTAACGAACCCCTGATGATACGTATCTTGAATTTGATATGTTACATTTTAGCCTTAACATATTGAGTGCGTTCAATTAAATATGATTTTAATAACTGTAAGCCCTCAACACCTATCGCACAAGATCTAAGAATTGCAAGTAAAATATTATGATCGATAATGCCAAAATGTTTGCTAAAATCTATCAACACAAAAACAGTACATTTTCCATGGTCAGTAGCTTGAATGATATCGTCCGTAATATGTAATAAGGCGGTGGTACAATTGTGTCCTGATCTAAATCCAGGTTACGTATCTGGTAAAATATTATTAGCATCTATGTGTTCTCGTAATTCAATTTCTATTGTTTTCTCTACTAATTTTGACAATCCTGGCAAAATACTAATTGGCCTTAAATCAGATAAACTTTGAGGCTCATTATGTTTTGGAATAGGTGTAATAAAGGCATTTTTCCAGCAAGTAGAAAACGTACAATTGAGTAATATAGAGTTAGTTATGTGAACTAGAAAGGGTAAGATATATGGAGTACATAACTTAATTATGATAATACTCAAGCCATGACACTCTAGGAAGGAATTTTTTTATTTTCAAAAGATTATCCACAATTTCTTTCTCAGAAACCGAAACTCTGAATTAGTTATTCTGTTTTGTGAATAGTAATTTTCCACATCATCAATATCATCACGTCTTAGTTTTTGTGATATACTGTCTACAAAATGGTTATTAATTAGATTTGGATGGTCATGTTTTTTATTATTTATTATATTTAGTGACTTTAGTTCTTTCCATAGTAGTTTAGAATTTTTGTTATTTGAAATATAGTTAAAATGAGCTGTTTTCTCCCGTGCTATCGCATGAGTGGTAAAGTTTCTTAATTGCTTATAAGCACTCCAGTTTATTTTCGTTGGATTTTTTTGTATTTCGATTTAGCCTTGTTTCTTTGCGACATTAACTCTCGAATGTTATCGGTAATCCACGGTGTCTTTTATTTATTCATTTTTTCCGTCTTTAGTGGAAAGTGCTTATTAAACAATGTCAGGAGTTGGTTATCAAAAACATATAGTTTTTCATCAATATCATTAGTATAGAATATATTATGCAAATCTAATTTTTCTAAATCTTTATAAAATATTGTTTGATGGAAATGCTTAAAATAATATGAGTGGCTTCATTTACAATTTGATGTATGTCAATGGAGTCTAACATCGACGAGATATATTTTGTAGATGGCGAGATATTATCATAAAAATTAATATTGACATTTCCTAGACATAAATTGTTATCTCCATGTGCCATGCAAATAGCTATTATCTCCTCTAATTCATTAACAAAATATTTGGAATTTGTATTAGGAGGACTATAGAATACTCCTATTACATAGAAGTTTTTATTAGTTGACAACGATACCCATAATTGTTCAACATTAGTAGAAATATGGATTGTGAAATATTTTAAATTGTTTCGAATGTAAAGTGCTACATCTCCGCCTCTACCAGCTCTGTCTACTCTTACTATGTTGAAACCTGGTATGTTTATTGTCTGATTGTTTATAGAAGTATTCAGCCATATTTTATTTAATGCGATAATGTCATAATATTTTGCCTCCATGAAATTCTTGAAATCATTAAATTTTGGTATTAATGATCTAATATTTATATGTGCCACTTCCAAAAAATTATCAATCATATTGTTACAAATATTGAAAAAGAGGGAGAAAAATTTAAGATACACGAAAATACAAGAAAACATCTATAAGAATAAAAAAGGGAGTAATATGCTAGAAATAACGAATTCTAATCTAAAAGGTATTTGATATTGTTCGACAACTATACAAGAAATAAAAAAAGTAATAAATAACGGAGATAAATACAATAGTTATACAAAATTACAAATACAATGCCAATAAACAAAATATACATTAAAATAGAATTTTCCCTACTCCAGTATTAGTTTTGGCAAAAATGTTACCATTAAGCGTCCAGACATTTTTGAATCCGTGTTTTTTCGATGCTTCTATTACAACTTTCAAACGATAGGTAGTTACATCTTCCTTAATAACGTATCCTGTTCCTTTGGGAATTTTCATTTTATTGTATATATCAGCTTTAATTATATTATTTTGGAACGTTACAACTTGATAAGGGTGATTATTTGAATTTTGATCAACCCTGTATGCAGTGGATATATTAGATTGATTAATGCTAACTTTCATTTTGTTTTTAAAAAATTCGGTAACGTTTTGTAGGGTGTTTTCGCTGTCATTCTCTTTTATTCCCGTTATTCCAAGATTATTTCTTTTAGTATGTTGTTGAATGTTATCTACTTTTTGTTCCAACTTTTTTTGAAGAGCAGTGAAATCATTTAAGTTATCGGAATTATTTTGTGATTTTAGATTTTCAATTTCCATTTCCAACTTAGTAATTTTATCGTCATATTCTTTAAATTTGACAAATTATTTGAGTTGAAGAATTTATATTTTTATAAAAAATATATTTTTATCTCAACATCAACATTATTTATTTTTATCAATAATGATTGATTAAAACATCATCAGGGGCGGTGAGTTTTGATACAGGGGAAGCAGTTTGTGATATAGGGTGATGGGTAATGCGAGGCCCCGAGCGAAGCAAGGCAATTTTTTTTTTTGAAAAGGGGCGTGGCTTCGGTATAATCATTTTAAAGCCGCATGATATCTAGAAAAAAGTCCACTTGTAGGACCGCCACTCCTCAATAAACATTAAAACACCACAAAAATTAGACAACCCCCGATTCCAAAGCCGAGGCTGCACGGACGAGGGTTATACTTATTAAAAATACGCAGACACACAACCATACCCACACAACCATTGCCAGTGCCGGTGGCGGGGATCGAACCCGCAGCGAAATAGAGAGTTTGTTCAGTCACACTTGCCATCGTGCACTCTCTAGCCAACTATAAATCCAGCCGGCTAGTTAAGTAGTTAACATGCACATACCTACCTATTTATAATGTAGTTTAATCCACCTCTCCTTTTTTGAGAAGTCAGAAATAATTTTGGGACATCTCCTTCACAAAGTCCCTTTCTATTGTCAACAGGGACAATTATGAAAGCCGCTCTTCACTGGTTGAATTTCTTAAAAAAGTTTTTATTAAGGTCGAAAAACTGCGTTCAACCGAAGCACTAGTTGCAGGTATCGTCAACACTAACTTACACAATTTCAACACTTCAGAGTAGGCCTGATCCAAACTATTTTCTTTTATAAAGATAATCAGTTCGTTGGCGTTATGTTTCTGACTAATATCTTCTGTAGCATAAATAACTGAAAGTTCCAATCGTAACCCAACTATATCAAAAAATTTTCCGTAGTTATCACTCAATGACTGAAGTGCGTTTTGTAGAAACTGTTTATTTTTAAATTCATTAAAACTACACAATTCTAAAAATTGTATATCACTAAAATTTTCAAAAATCTATTATTTAGTTGCCCAGTGATATTGTCCAAAATTTCTATAAAAAAGTCTTCGATATGAAGTTCTACGATCCACTATAATTTCAGTTCGTATTCTTTTGCTTTGCGGCTCTAAACTGTCATTACTAGTTTTTTCCCAGAACTTTTCAAATTCATTTCTTTTGTTACAAATCAAATTTTTGAATTCTTCAATTTTCTTTACACAAAATCTAACGTCATTTGATTTAGTTTGCAAAATATAGAATAAATTGTCAGTAAATGGGAATATTTCAGAGAAAATATTTAACAAAAAATTAAAATCAAAGTCTCTTTTCAATGAATCTAAGTAACCTTTGGATCCATTCAAAGTCTCAGCGTCCCAATCATCTTTGCTTTGTAAGATATCTTCAAATAAATCAATTACAGGCTGACGATATTCAGATACAGTTTGTACTAGCCTCCCATTGTAATTCCATAGTGTTGGAGCAACTCTGGGTAGTCTCTTCTGTACTTCCATATCTAAAGCTCGTGTCCGTTTTGATGATTTTGAAAAATAGGCAGCCATTCCACTCTTTAAGACACGCTGCAGATTGAGCAATAACTAAATTTAATCGATGCACAAAACAATGTACAAATATTGCATTCTGAAAATTCTCTTTTACTTTGGCCTGCAGGCCCCCCAATTCACCAGCCATTAGAGTGGCCCCATCATAACTTTGGGCGATAAGCGATAGCACACCACACCACAGTGTAGATCATCGACTATCTGACAAACTATAGCATATAAAGCTGCAGCCGTTCTCTGCGTTGTTACGTCTAAAAATCGTAAAAAGCGCTCTTGGACTTTCCCATTTGGATTTATGTATCGTACTACGATTGACAACTGACTAATATTCGTAATATCGGTTGTTTCATCTAACATAATTGCAACAAAAGGAGCTTTTTTATTTCTTGCTTGATATTTTTTAAAACAATATTGCTTATCGACTGAATCAAATCATTTTGAATATGATTTGATGTACCGCGAAATACCGTGGAGTGTTCCAGATGGTTACTTAAAATTGTATCGTATTTTGCTAATAAATCAACTAAATTGATGAAATTGCGCCTATTAGCAACGCTCCGAGATTCAGTATGACCTCTAAAACTAAGTTCATTTTCGCCGAGAAAACAAACAATGTCAATAAGTCTTTTTAACACTTCTCGATTTTTTTTACAAGTACCTACATTATGCTTACGGTAACTTTCTTTCAATTGGTGATCTAATGAATGCTCAATTCGTGATTTTCCAAATGTTTTTTTTTTAGAACCGCTCGCAAATGAGTTTCACACTTAATGCCTCTTTGTCAATTTGTGAATGTTGCTTAAATCTGAAAAGCCATTTTTATTCCAAACACCTTTTTCACATGGCCAACAAAACAATTTACACAAATTTTCACAACCCGTTAACCACTGATTAGCACTGTACATTTCAATATTAAAGTACCTATAGCATGATTTAACTTTCGTTTTTAAAAGTTTTAAATCAGGTGTTGGTCTCCCGTTTCTAATAATATCCAGTTTATCTTGAAACGAATATGTTGAAAATCCCTTTTTCAACAAATTGCACACCATACAAACGCAAATAATATTTTCCACAGTGCTAGGACCACCTTCCATATTGAATAAGTAATTCTAAAACTGCTTATATGCGCACTAATGTTCAACGTTTTAAAAATCACTTGTCACCACACCACAGGTTTAGAAACGCTAAAAAAGTTTTTACAAATATAGCACAAAAGCTGAGAATAATACTAGGAACATTAATATCAAGTATAATATTAAAATCGATATTAAAACCTATAAAACAAGACGCATTACTAATTACTATGCTATACGGCTCAGATATCAAGATTATGAAGTGGGGATGGGATGCATTTCAAGAAGTTGCTTATCAGTTATATCGAAGTCGCGCGAGTTCGTGTTGGCTCGATTAATCGAGTGCGTCATCGTTACGGTTTTAGCGTGCAACATTATCTCAGCTGTTGAAATGCAGGGCCGTGTCTATTGAAATTAGGTAAAAGTAAATTATAAAGATTAATATATGTGATAAATAATAATTAGGTTCTAATTATGTGTTTGTTTTTTTAATAATCCCAAGGGAAGCACTGCTTCCCTTGCTTCCATGGACCGACCGCCCCTGACATCATATGGCAAAGTTTAAAGTTGCAACTAGTGACTTTTCTCAAACTTTGTTGCTTTGTAGATAATAACCATGAACAAGTTGTTGTTAAATATTTAAACCACTGCGCTAACAACATATTTTTACTAATTAGTTTCTCAAGGGCACAAAACTTATAGAAGCCTCCAATCATACTTTTGCAATGGGCGGAAGTTTCATGGACAATGGCAATATTTCATGTCGTTTTTTATTACAATACATTTCGATGTGTTTTGGAACGTTTTGTTAAAACCTTTCGTGAGACAAGCGGTGTAAACCGAAAATAAGGTAGTAGTCGGCCAAAGAAACGCACACCTAATCTTACGGAAAATGTAAGTACAATCATGGGAACTTAGAACTTCTGTGCGTGTTTTGAGCTCAGATAACTGGAGTTTCAGTTGGTACTGCATTGAAGAAAGACTTGCACCTATTTTCATATCACCTTACTTGCGTCAAAAACTTCATGAACAATTTTGAAATCCAGCTCTTTGACAAAACCTTGTTCTCCAACAAAGCCTGGTGTCGCATCAGTGGTTATGTTAATTGTCGACAATTTAGAACACTGAAAAACCAAAAAATTGTATGTCCATGCTCCTCTTTGTCCCCTGAAAGTTGGCGTTTGGTGTCATTAATAAAAGAAGAATTACTATTTCAATTTTTTTCATGGAACTTTAACAGGATGGAAATATCGTGAGGATTTCTAATCCTCGTCAATATATTAACTTGATGGCAATGAAATGGCTTTCGTTTATTTCCAACAAGATGGCGAGAACATAAAGCAGCCGCAATAACCAACATGTTGCAAACTATTTTTCAAGTTAGTTTAATTAGTTTTAATAATGTACATGAATTTCCTCCAAGATATGTGACATTACTCCAATCTTTCAAGTTCCTATTACTGACATTAACCATCTGCAAGTCAGAATTGCAGAGAAAATCGAAAGAATCAACAACAATCCGGTTCTTCTGTAAAATGGTTTCGATTCCGTTAAAAAGAGAACTTACATACATACAGTATGTGTATTGAAACCACTGACTGGCGCCAATCGCACATTTGTGGCTTCAACTGAAAGTCCCCATGTTTACAGGAACTTCCAGTTGAGGCGACAAATGGCGTCAGTGGGTTTCCATTTTTTTTTATCTAATTTGTGTCCATCTTTTCAACTTATCTACAGAGTGCTGATGAGTGCCAACAAGTCCGAAACACTTGTCCACGGTTGGTACTCTTTATGCGGACCTTACCCATGATTTATAGGTAAAAATATTGTTGTCTTATCTTTGTGGTGATATATATATACACAAGTTTATAGGGATCATCAAACAGTAATAATGATATTTTATTCAATTGAATTATAATATTAAAGGAAGGATTAGTACAGGGGAATTAATTAACAAATCTCCCCTAGGAATTCATGTATATCAATCAAGCTTTAACGTAATAGATATTGTAAATTAGTCATTCAATTGTACCCGTACAGCATAATCTTCTTGGCGGGTAGTTAGAGATGATACACCGTCATGAATAATTAAATAAAAAGCTAAGCCTACGAGTTTGATGATGGATTAAATCATATACACCGACTAGACTATGCGTGGACTCCTATTAATAATTAAAGATCTAATTAAATATCTCGGTCATGCCTACTGCTACAAAACTAGATTTTTAACATAAAGTTAAAACTTACTTTTTATTTGTGAAAGAAATTATTTTAACTAATTACTAATTACGTTTTAATAATTACTTAGATACCTACAATGTGCTTCATAAGATTTAATATCAGAATACTAAGATTAGCATCAATTTATAACAGATACTCATTTAAGAAATTGAATATGATGGTGCAAATAGTATTTAAGTAAATAATGGAAAGGTGAGTACTATTATTATTTATTTATTTATTTATTTATTTATTTGGATACACCATCCAATACCCAAAGTGCCAATTATATGATAGGAGGTTTACAGTAGTTTACAAAAATCATGAATAAAAAAAAACGCACAATTATACAAAAAGAAAATAGTAAATAAAAATACACAACAAATAGAAAAAAGAAGAAAATACTTATATATAGTGTCAAAAAGTTATGTAAATACACTTTTAATAACCTTTACTAAGAAAGTAAATATGTTGATACTGTCCTATTATATTTAGTACACATAACATATAGTTGTGAATATTTTAATAAGTTTGTTTGTAGAGTGGGAAGATAAAAAGTCTCATCAGATCTAGTTTCGATTCTTGGCACACGAATACTAAGGTTTGATAAAAGTTCACAACAATCACATTTATTATGTATTATTTTAAATAAAAAATATTACTAAATGAGTCTTGTAGGCCTTGCATTGAAAATCTGTTAAGGAGGGTATTCTGAGGTATTCCTATTTAAATTAGGCTCGCATACTCAATTTTGGAATTTACAAATGAATTAAAAAGCATTGACAGAACTTAAATGTCTGCAAATCCATATCAATTTCTTATGACAAAAGCAAGGTTTTTTAGGAAGACGATATAACATTCTCAAATATTTAGAAAATGATAATATGTGATCAAAAGTGACTCGTAAGTCACAAAAATATTCGGGAAGTTCAAGGGTAAGAGATAACATTACAGTGTGACACATTTAAAGACAAATTATTATTGATACACCAGTTCTGAATTTTATTTAAGTTGTTTTGTACCTATTGACAATCACCGAAGGACTCTATACGCCAATTAAATTTCAGGTCGTCCACGTAGAGTAAGTAGTGTACATCCAGTAGATCCGCAATGTCGTTAATAAATATAATAAATAAGAGAGATCCCAATATTGATCCCTTGGGATATAACAAAAGTTGCCGATATCTCGAAGGACTTATGATCATGATGTTCAACATACAGTTTTCTCCTAGATTTCTATTTGAATATTAGCATCGACATTTTGGGAACTAAACTGAGTTATACAACAGAGGTTTGTTATCGTTGATCGACTGCGTACAAAGCCATATTGACTTGGTGTAATCTGCGCTTGAACATGAAAATATAGTGGTTCGTGTAATGCTATCTCAAATACTTTAGCATATGTACAAATTATAATTATCGAACGATAGGCAGGATCATACTCATTATGTTTAATGAATAAGATTTACAGTAAATAACTACTCGGCGGACGAAATCCCCGACCTGTGTTGAATTAAACCTGCAAGTCTAATTTGGTAGCTGAAATCATTTGTCAATTCCTCACGAGACGTAGACCGGTTTAGAACTTGTTATGTTTTCGTCAGTATGCCATAAGTAATGGAAAAAACAAATAATAATAGCAAACCAGGCTAGCCTATAGCAGACTCAGTATGTAGTTTAGTCTACTAGGGTTGCAAATCGCTATCAGTCACAAAGACATCAATATATCTTATTATGTTTAGTCATCTTATGAATTTAAAAGAGAACTGAACTAATTTTCAGTTGCAAAGTAGATAAACAAAATATTTTCTGCAGGTTTTAATATTGTGTTGAAAAGAAAGGGTGGAGTTTATTTACTGATATAACTTTGCATATTAAATTTAAGGGATCTTAAATTATCTAAGCAAAAGTATAACAGATTACTTTAAAAATGAAACAATGCGTTAAGTGAAGATATAGATAGTTATTGGAAAAGCGTTATGAAGTTGTATAGTAGAGTCTCTATAATATGAACATTCCAATGACTTCGAAGTCATTGGAACATTCCATAACACGGGCACCTATTTATACATTTCTGCATATTGCAAAACGTGAACAGTAGATAATACAAATGCAAAATTGTGACTAATATCACATATACATACAGATTGAGTAAATTTCAATTTTGGTATTTTACATTTAACAATGAGCGCGAGAAAGATAATGCTAATAATTATCAGTAACAGAAACACAATTATTATTTCACAAATATAACACTTAAAAGCATCATGGAGAAAAGACATTTATTCACCACAATGTACCAATATACGCCTCAAAAAAGAGACTGCGGAGATTTTGCAAATGTTATAGATGTATAGTCGAGCCCATCCATACCTTTTAACTTGCCAATGGTAACAAATAGGAAGTATGTTCTGTTTACATATTCATCTAAGTTACGCTCATGATCGGCACCGAGATTTGGCAACTCTAGTTCCACCACTTGGATTTATGACGTTTTTCATACAACTTTCCACGCGCTAAAATAATCAACCTTACGCGATATTGTTCCGAATGAAACTGTGTGTTTTCTCGGCTAATAATCAACTAATTATAATAATAATGATGATAATAATAATAATAAGTTGATAACCAAGGCAATGAACATGGATGCTTTAAGTGGACGAGGGAACTTCGGGATGACTTGCTGACCTGCCGCGAGAGTAGCGAACCTGAGCGAAGGGGATACATGGCGCGAATGCATGCACTTTGGTGCGAAATGCATCCAGAGCATCGCGCCTTCTCTCAACAACATCTGAGAGATCAAGTATCCTTTCTGCTCAGGACAGGTTACGTAAGGGCACCCCGTCAGCTGGAAGAACTGCCAGCCGCAGTCCCACCGCGGCAATTACCAGCTGATGGGGAACATCCTTTAGAGTTCACCGGTGTAGACTTAAGGACGAGGGTTAGCCTTAACACCAGGCCTAACCTAAAGCCACAAGACCTGGCTAGAATGGACGCGGTCATCGATGAGGAAATTCCAGAAGATGTAGACATCTGGCAAATCAACTGTGCCGTGTACAACGCCGCGAAGCAACTCGTACTGTGCTTATCCCCAAAAAGGGGGATCTTTCCGACCCGAGGAATTATAGGCCGATCACTTGTCTTAACTCCTGCTACAAGATATTTACACGTATCTTGTATGCTAGGACGCTGAGGTCTGTTGATCCGGTCTTCCAGCAGATACACAAACAGCGTGGTGCCAAGAAGGGCATGGCAGGTTGCAAGGACAGCCTCCTGATAGACCGCTGTATTACACAGGATTCTGTGCAATACAAGCGGAATCTATCGATGGCCTGGATTGATTACCGCAAGGCATTTGATACAACATCGCATGAGCTATTGTTGTACTTGCTCGAATGTCTTGCGGTACCAGCACCACTAGTGAGATGCATAGAACAGCTGCTGCCGCTCTGGAAGACCCGCTTCACCATAACATCAGGTGCACAGCGGGTCACGACAGAGCAGGTGGCATTTAGGAGAGGAGTTTTCCAGGGTGACTCCCTGAGTCCTCTCCTCTTTTGCATCTCACTGCTGCCGTTGTCTGTTGGGCTCCGCCAAACCCGCGGATATCAATGTGGGCCACCCAGCGACCGGAGGCATAAGGTCACCCATCTATTCTATATGGATGACCTTAAACTTTATGCCTCCGGAGAGCGCGAACTACAAAACGCTCGAAGAATATACGCGGGCAGTTGGGTTGGACAAATGTGCAGTCGTCCACCTCAAAAGAGGACGATGCGGGGAATTCCCTGAAGATGCGCAGCTCGCAGACAGAAGCATCCTAAGACATCTGGATGCTGGAGAGACCTATACGTATCTGGGTGTGCAGCAAAGACACATCCAGGATGTTACACAAATAAAAAAATTCTCTCCGCGGCAAGTACAGACACCGCCTCCGAAAGATTTGGTCTTCCGAACTTTCGGGGAAGAACAAGGTGTCTGCAACTAATATGCTTGCCATTCCGGTTCAGCTTTACTCCTTCGGAGTAGTAAAGTAGTAGATGAGCTGCGCCAATTAGACAGAGATACCCGCAAGATGATGAATATTCACAGAAGTATTCATCCTAGATCGTCCGTTCCTCGTGTGTACCTCCCACGTCAACGGGGGGTGAGGCGAGGACTCTTGAGCCTGGAGTGTACGCATGGTAGAGTAGTACGGAGTATGGCACGTAACATCCTCAGGAGCTCAGATCCCCTCTTGCGGTTCGTAAAACATCACGAAACTGTAGGAGTGGGAGCAGGATTGTTCAAGGCAGCTAAAAGAGCCGCAGATGAACTCGATCTCGCGTTTGACATTAGGCGAGGAGGCCGGTGAGGTGCTGATGTAGAGTCAGTCACCGAACTTTATCCAAATCGTCTGAAAGCCCGAATCAGAGCTGCCGAACAGGAAAATCTGTTTCGGCAGCACGTCGATAAACCCCAGCATGGTGTCTTCTATAAGAACTTAGAAACGCTGGGTTTATCGACCAGGCTGACATTCACCTTTCTAAGGTCAGCCGGGCTTAAGTTAGAGACCGAGGGATTCATTATGGCCTGCCAAGAATTGAGTCCGTTGTCGAGAACGAGAAATGCCGGATTTATTGGAACTATTCGTTCCCGACTGTCAGGCTAATCCAAGCCAACAAGCCTGACATAGTCCTCCTCGACCATCAACTCAAAGTGATGTATGTCATCGTATTCTCGGCACCTGCGGAGCAAAACATCATCTTGAAGGAAGAGGAGAAACGGACCAAATATCGCGATCTCCGGTACGAGCTCCAAGTGCTGTACCCAGGCTACTCGGTCAAAATGGTCGTCCTAATAATCGGTGTACTCGGAGGGATAAAGCCTACGCTGCTCTCGGAACTGAAGATCATACCGGCCTGCCAAAAATCAGCCGAGTGGCTGGCAGGCCAAATGCAGAAGGCGGTCATTCTTGGTTTTCTCCGTCTGCTTAGGGCACATGATTCTGGTATCTACAGTCACTAACCCTACGGGATGTGGGGAGTGGCTGTAGTTGATGCGCCGGCGCGACTCCCATGAGGCGTCGGAGGCCACGGGAGGACTGACCGGCATCGGGAAACCGAAATAATAATAATAATAATAATTTATTTACCCAAAATTAAATAATTTACAATGTAAAAATGAATAAAAGTATAATATAATATAACAAATGAATACACAAATATATAAAAAATAAGAAATGGGTAAATTATCAAAAAAAGAATTCTGCTAAAGTAACCTTGTCCGCAGCAGAAGAGTATTCATTTTGTACATTTACTTTTTTTTCTAATGTACACATATACACACACACGCACCCACACACACACACACACACACACGCACTCTTCCCCCTGACACACGCAAGCACGCACACGCGCCTTATTCAAATATCACGAATACATACATATAACTCATAACAATATACATATCAGTAGCTTATACAGACTAAATAATCACAATAATTTACGACTAAGATGCAGAATATAAATCGAATTTTATACGTTTATCTTAATTTTATTGTGTGAATAAGTGTTTTTTAGAATATTGTGTTAAAAGTATTTTAAATCAATTAATTTACATAATTGTATTTTAGGTAAGTTCAATAAATAATGTTTTACTATTTTCTTGAAAAGGCCTAATAAATTAATTTTTTTGATTTCAGTTGGCAGTCCGTTATAGGTTCTGGGACCTAGGTAAGTAAAACGTCTTTGAGATAACGTTTTTTTGTGCTGTTGATCTAATAAAGGAGTTTTTTTTTATATCGTGTATCGTACTTATGACTGATTTCTTTTCTGTTTTTAGTTTTTTTCTCCTCCGTCAGGATGGTTACAAGAGATGTCTTATATCCGCCAACTTTGCCAACAAACAAGGAATTTGTGGGGTAAGTAATATCTTTTTTAAAAATAATTTTAATGATCCATTTTTGAATTATTTCTAGTAGTACCTGATTCTGATAAGCCCCACCTCATGCTATTATTCTGTAATTGAAGTATGATTCAACAAATGCATGATACATAATCTTTAGCTCTCGTATGCCTAAAAATTGGGTAAAGTGTTTAAATTTTCCTAACATGCTTCTTATTTCAATTATCAGCTTTTTTATATATATATATTTTATTTTAGGTGACAATCAATATGAATTACTAAATATGTTATGTCATGTACATATTCAATTACTAACTGTTCGGATGTTATATTGTCATGTTGTATAATAAGATTAGGTAAGTTATTCATTTTGTTTATTGAAAAGGTTTATTTTGTTTCATCAAAGTTGATTGTTAAAAGGCGGAAATCAAACCACTTTTTCAGTTTTTTCAAATCTAATTCAACTTTTTTATATAATGATTCCCAAGAATTATCAGTATATAAAATTGCCGTGTCATCTGCGAAGGTTACTATCTGGCCTAAGGACTCTTGTTAAAATTATTTAGATAAGTATTCAATAATATTGGCCCGAGTACTGTGCCTTGTGGGACACCCTACTCTACCAATTTTTTTTCGCTTTTGGCACCATTTATTAAGACAACTTGTCCGCTATCGCTCAAATAACTTCAACTTTAAATTCAGCAAATTTCCGCGAAATCCCGTACCTTCTAAGTACTCTAGTAATTTTTGATGACTCACAGTATCGAAAGTCTTGGCCAAGTCTACAAATATGCAAAGCATAAGTTTCCTATTATTGATATTGTTATAAATATTTGAGGTTAAGTATGGTATTGCATCCTGTGTGGATCTTGCCTCTCTGAATTCAAACTGTGAGCCGCTAATAATATTATGTTTTTCTAGAAATTAATTTATTCTTGATTTAATTATCGTTTGCATTATTTTTGCGATGTTTGAAATGAGAGTTATAGGGCGATAATTTGAACACAGTGATTTGTTACCGTTCTTATACAAGAGATTGATTAAACCTACTTTTAACGATTTTGGGAATTTGCCTTGTTCAATTATCTTATTTGCTAGAAAACAGAGTAGTGTTTTTATTAGAATTAACAATATATTTTAATGTCTTTACTTCAATTTCATCCATCCCCAGCGCCTTGTTATTTTTTAAAATCAATTATTTTTTCTATTTCCCCTTCCGTTACAGTGGTATAATACTTTGAGTTTTTTATTTATTTATTTATTTATTTATTTATTTATTTATTTATTTTCATTGTAGTTATTAGGTAACGTTATATTTTGTGCCAGTCTTTTACCTACACCTGTGAAATAGTTAACAAAGACATTTGCAATGTCGACATTATCAACAACTTTCTTATTTTCGAGTTGTATTTCATTTATAACAGTGCTTAATTTTTTATTTCTTTGGACAATTTTCATTAATAACTCTCCATAGGTGTTTTGTGTCACCATTGGCTTTATTTATTTGTATTGAATAATATTTATCTTTTGCTTCTTTTATTAAATTATTAAGCATATTTCTAAAACTTTTAAATTCTGTTGATAATGTTTCATTATTTTTGTCCTTTTTCCACTTTCTATACAATTTGTCTTGTGTTTTAGTAGAATTAATTAGTTCTAATGTTACCCATGGCTCTTTTTTTGTTTTGTGTAACTTTAGTAATTTTAGTATTATTTATTACTTCTTTTGATAAAAATTCCGTAAACTTATCTGTAGCTGCATCTACATCATTTAATTTGTACACATCATTCCAATCTAGATTTCAATTTTTTTTAACAAACTTTTGTAGTTGATCGCTTTAAGCGTATGTTCCGATTTTTTGTTAATATTTTTGTCTAGTGTAAATTGTATTATAGTACTAAAGTGATCAGTTATAGGAGATTCTAAAACTACAGCTTTTGGATTTTCTGTATTTTTTATAAATACGTGATCTAGACATGATCCAGAATTACCCTGCACCCAGGTAGGCACATTTATTATAGAAATGAAGTTTTCTTCACTTAGAATATTGAGGTACTCGCAAATTTCGTTTTCATTTCGGCCGTCATTTAATAGGATGTTAAGATTTACAGCACCCACTATAATATGTTTTTCATTATTTTTTAAATTAATATTAATGCATTGTTTCAGGCAGCTGTTAAATTCAACAATATTACAAGATGGGGATCTGTATATACTAGTTACAGTCAGGATTTCATTATTTAAATTGATAGTAGTAGTAGGTATACTACACCGCTACTGCGCCAAACTGGCCCGTTGCGATTCGCGGATGGCATGTGTCCATCAGGAGTGACCATGGATGAGTTCTTCGGGAATCGTCAATGACCAGAGGGTTAGTTGTTCGGGGATCGTCAATGACAAGAGGGTTAGTTCAAAGTTCTGCCGCCCGGATTTTATAGATGTCGCTGCTAATAAATTATATTGCGAATAATGATTGTTAGTTATTATGCAAAAACGTGACTTTAGTGTAAACAAATGTATTTCAAGGTTAAAAGTGGTTCACATCGTGACTATTGCACAACTGGGTGTGGTATGAATTTTTTCACCGTGGAAACGTGATCGAAATGTAAACAAACGCAGGTGTCTTCAAGGTCTGCCGCTGTAGAAGACTAAACAAACTGTGTGGATTCTAAGAATAAACAATGACGCGCGGTCTGCGTCACAAATTTCAATCTGCGAGGATATTGAGTGTAAAATGGGCGGGAAATTTGAAATCTGAGGTTAACACACAACGGGCGGTTGGTAACAGTGGAGCGGGAAATTTGAAATCTGAGGAACTTGAATTATGTGATGATGGGTTGGTAATAGTGTGGGCGGGAAATTTGAAATATGAGGAATTCGAATTATGTTGGTTGACAACTGTGGAATCGGTTGGTAACAGTGTGAAGGGCGGGAAATTTGCTGATTTGAATTATGATGATGGATTGGTAACAGTGTGTGGGAGGGAAATTTTAAATTTGAAGGATCTTGGATGTTTGGGTATAGGAGAGCTGAATAATTTTTAATCTAATTGGCATTTATTATGTAATTTTTTAGAATAGTATTATTTAGTGCAACGCATTATATTTGAGAATATAGGATAATAAAACAAGGAGTTGGAACATATATATTTTTTTTTATTTTTCATCATACAAAAATAAGGGTATTGCATAATTGTATTTAAGAGATTATGTTTTTGAAATTTTCTTTGCAAGTACAGATTCAATTATCAATGCTAAATTTTTTATTCTTCGCTGAAATCGTTCGTGATCTACAGTGTTCTGTATCCAGCAGTCTCCTCGTCTCGACATCTGGTGAGCAAAGGACCTATGAAGAATGTATCGAACTCTAACCTCATCACTGAACTGGACCCTCTTTCCCTGTCGTTGTTCTATTTTAAAGTTTTTTAACTCCGTACCAACAACATACATTTTTTTCCTTTTGTAATTTTAATTAGGCACTTTAACAATAAAATTGAAGAACAAAGTACTAAGTAGCAGAGAAGACCTATAACTGACGACTCAGTAGTACTGATTGAATAACTATTATTAGGTTCGGTAACGGGGATCTCTAACGTAATCCAGTCGAATTCATCAATGCTACCATTTTGAAATCGTATTTGTATCTGATATTTTGTTGATGTGTTGCTAGGTATAGATGTTGTAAATGTAGGTACACTGTTGTTAATTACAGTATACGGCATCATCTTTATCCATCCACTGTTGCCATCGAAACGGACATTGATTTCTCTAGGATTGAATGGATTGTAAATGTACAGAGTGTTCTGGAGCACAGCACACAGAATAATCAATCGCGAACTTAACATTGTCCTGTCTCTCAATATACTGTTTAATTACAGGTACGTAACCCAATTTATTTAGTGATGCGTACAGTGACCTCCAAACTTAGCATTTCAAACTAATAAAAAAGGCCGAAAGATGGAAGATGTCACCCAATTCGATAATATTGATGTATCTAATATAAAATTGACGCTAAATTCTGAATATTATCCCTATGAAGATATGAAATTGGATTTCAGCTCTAGAAAATATTCTGAAGCATATTATATATATACCCAGTTCTCAAAATTATTCGCTTCCAATAATAAACCAATGCTGGACTTCATGGCTTTCAGTAATCGGGCCTTATTCGTTATAGATTGTTCCAAGAGAAATGATTCAATAAAATCCTCTACTGTAGACGTCAAAATAGAGATTGAAAGCAGAAAATCATTCCCGAAGAATACTAATTATTCACGACCGAGTGGTGGAATATTTACCTCTAAGTGGAGTCGTTATGTAATAAGAGAGATTGAGTTACACCATATTACGTCAGTAATGTAAGAACCATACGTTGATAAACATGCAATTAGTTGTTGTTGACATTCAGGGATTTAGTCTCCCAGAATTTTACCCCAAAGAAATATCGTTCGTGAATGGTCAACAAAATTCTCACTATTTGATTAAATCTCCAGTGTCCTACAGTGCGTTAAGTCCTGATCTAAAAAGACAGGTGAAATATTTAGAATGTAATCATCATGGCTTGAAGTATAGCAGCGGTTACGTAAATCACGAGGATCTGAATGAAATATTGCGCAATCACCTTTGTGCTGTTAATATAGTATACGTAAAAGGACATCAGAAACAGGAATTTTTTGAAAAGAGACTACATGACTTGAAGGAAACTTCAACGCCATCTGTGGTCAATGTGGAACACCTTAATGTTACCATGGAAAAACCTCCAAATTTCTGTAAAGTATTTATATCATTTTAATAATTCTAAAAAGTACATGTGCAGTTTAAGAAATAGTTTTAAGCTTCATAATTGGTTGTATTCGAATTTGCCTAAATAAAACATACATATCTCTTATTGGTTGTTTCTTTTCCCCCTCCACTATTCACCTATATCCTGGTCTCTGATAATTATTATTATTATTCAGTTATTTACTAGAGGACATAGCAGTAACATGTCTCTTTCTTTGAACGATTTTAATTTATTACTAGAACAACATTACCGAAAGTTAGAGCAGTTGAAAAGTATTATACACTTTTACGAAGAGAAACAGTGTGTGTTTTCAAGTTTTCAATCATTAAATATCAACAACAACAACAAAAGTGTATTCAGTGATAGAAGGCGTTGTGGAAAAATTTTACGTTCAACGACAGCACGAAGAATTACCCCGCAAAATGTCACAACGCACTGAAAATCCAGTATTTTTACCATGCGGCCATATAGCCAGTTCTATAAACAGCTGTTGTAAATTGTGCGAGAGTCGTAAAAAAGAAGAGCAGAAATGTAAAATTTGCCGAATAAATGATCAAGAAGTGAAATTTCTACCATGCGGACATATTGTAAGCTATATAAACTGTAGTTTTCGCATTAAAAACTGCGTAGCCTGTGGGAAAAGTTTGGAGGTCACTGTACGCATCACTAAATAAATTGGGTTATGTACCTGTAATTAAACAGTATATTGAGAGACAAGAAAATGTTAAGTTCGCGATTGATTATTCTGTGTGCTGTGCTCCAGAACACTCTGTACATTTACAATCCATTCAATCCTAGAGAAATCAATGTCCGTTTCGATGACAACAGTGGATGGATAAAGATGATGCCGTATACTGTAATTAACAACAGTGTACCTACATTTACAACATCTATACCTAGCAACACAACAACAAAATATCAGATATAAATACGATTTCAAAATGGTAGCATTGATGAATTCGACTGGATTACGTTAGAGAGCCCCGTTACCGAACCTAATAATAGTTATTCAATCAGTACTACTGAGTCGTCAGTTATAGGTCTTCTCTGCTACCTAGTACTTTGTTCTTCAATTTTATTGTTAAAGTGCCTAATTAAAATTACAAAAGGAAAAAAATGTATGTTGTTGGTACGGAATTAAAAAACTTTGAAATAGAACAACGATAGGGAAAGAGGGTCCAGTTCAGTGATGAGGTTAGAGTTCGATACATTCTTCATTGGTCCTTTGCTCACCAGATGTCGAGACGAGGAGACTGCTGGATACAGAACACTGTAGATCACGAACGATTTCAGCGAAGAATAAAAAATTTAGCATTGATAATTGAATCTGTACTTGCAAAGAAAATTTCAAAAACATAATCTCTTAAATACAATTATGCAATACCCTTATTTTTGTATGATGAAAAATAAAAAAATATATATATATGTTCCAACTCCTTGTTTTATTATCCTATATTATCAAATAAAATGCGTTCCACTAAATAATACTATTCTAAAAAATTACATAATAAATGCCAATTAGATTAAAAATGATTCAGCTCTCCTATACCCGAACATCCAAGATCCTTCAAATTTCAAATTTCCCTCCCACACACTCACCAATCCATCATCATAATTCAAATCAGCAAATTTCCCGCCCTTCACACTGTTACCAACCGATTCCTTAGTTGTCAACCTACATAATTCGAATTCCTCAGATTTCAAATTTCCCGCCCACACTGTTACCAACCCATCATCACATAATTCAAGTTCCTCACATTTCAAATTTCCCGCTCCACTGTTACCAACCGCCCGTTGTGTGTTAACCTCAGATTTCAAATTTCTCGCCCATTTTACACTCAATATCCTCGCAGATTGAAATTTGTGACGCAGACCGCGCGTCATTGTTTATTCTTAGAATCCACACAGTTTGTTTAGTCTTCTACAGCGGCAGACCTTGAAGACACCTGCGTTTGTTTACATTTCGATCACGTTCCCACGGTGAAAAAATTCATACCACACCCAGTTGTGCAATAGTCACGACGTGGACCACTTTTAACCTTGAAATACATTTGTTTACACTAAAGTCACGTTTTTGCATAATAACAATCATTATTCGCAATATAATTTATTAGCAGCGACATCTATAAAATCCGGGCGGCAGAACTTTGAACTAACCCTCTGGTCATTGAGCTCGATTTCTTCAGATCAGTCCTAAGAACTCTTCAGCGCCATCTACAAAATCCGGGCGGCAGAACTTTGAACTAACCCTCTGGTCATTGACGATCCCCGAAGAACTCATCCATGGTCACTCCTGATGGACACATGCCATCCGCGAATCGCAACGGGCCAGCTTGGCGCAGTAGCGGTGTAGTTTTTATTACTTTAGAATTGTAGATATTTAGGATATCATTTTTATACTTATAACATATTTTATAAATACTATAACACCATCATTTTGATTATAGTTGCCATGGTTATAGACTGCTTCATACCCCTTCAAGATCAACAAATTAATGTCATATATCTGCTTAGTTTCCGTTGGTATAATGCAGTCTATATTCATGTCAATTGGCTCTAAAACTGTAGTGGCTAAATTGTCAAAATTTTGTCCTATAATCATTGTATTCATGTGGTAAATTAAAAAACTAGAATTATCATTATTTATTTAATTGTATTACACTTCAAGGAAATTAAAATTTTTTGCTTTATTAATACGACAGTTATTGTGTTTCTAAACTTCTATCATAATTCTTGTAAATGTGCAGATCAGCATGGAGTCCTCAGAAAATAATATTCTAGATTAATAATAAAGGCAGGAAAACAACGGAACATATTATACATCAACATGTATAATAATAAGAGTATTTTTTAAACCGGAAATGCATATTTTAATGTAAAACAATTTAAACAAATAATATACCGAAATATTTGTTAAATTTAAAAAAATGGATTGCTCGTTTAGATGAAAATTTGAAGACGTACATAAAATAAAAAACTGTATCAAAGTTATTAAAATAAAAAATTGCAAATAGCCCAGCATCCCTAACAATATTTCACAATCTTACAATTTACATTAGAAATGTAGAGACTAACGATATGAATGATGTTTCTGTATTATCACTTGGCAGACGTATGCATGTTGTAAAATGAAAGCTGTCACGGTTGTCCGTGAAACAACTTTACTGGAAGAGCAACTGAATAGGTGGATATCAGGACTGCTGCCTACAGCGAAAACAGACAGCCAATTCATAATCATAAAGCACATGCTCAGGTATGCGGTTCTTACAATTTAAATTAGTAGCTACATCCTACATATTTAGCAATATACTGGTTGTTATCATGATTACCGATTTGCGTTTATTCGTAGAATACTGCAGGACTAAATCAATAAAAGAAAACAAAGAAAAAAACAATTTCCCATATTATTACTTTGTCATAAATGGTTGATAGAAAATAGTTTATTTGAACACAAATAATATGAACAGCAATGCAATATATGTAATTAATTTTATACAGGGTGTCCCATAATTTAGTACCTTCTTTCAAGGGGGTGATAGAACTATAAAAGTTGAGTTGGAGTGGAGGTGAATTTTTGTCATAACTTTTCGGTCTTATTTTTTTTTTAGACATTTTTAACGGAAAGAAACGCAAATGTTAAAACTGCATAAAAAAGAAGGTTCTCTTACTAAACGTTGACAGAACCTATCGCTTTAGAGTTATTTGTATTTAAATATAGCAATGTAGTCCATTTTCTAATTGTAATACTACGATAGAAAACAACTTTATCTCTCAGTTTAGCAAATTTCTCACTTCGTTTTATAGCCATTGCCTTTGTTTTATATTATTAGCACAATTTTATAGCGAAATATTGTTGAAATTGTTCTATTGTTGAAATGGCATAATTATTTTGTGAATATTTATTTAATATTGGGCAAATGCACGGGAAATTCGAGAATTGTTAGAGGGGATATCTTCGACGATTAATCGCGTGTTTTGAAAATTCAAAAAAAAAAATTATTTTGTTAGTTTTAAGTAGGTATTTTTAAAAATATTTTTTATTCTTAATCACCTTCTAAACTTTAAGACACAGTTAAAATAATATTGATTATAAAATTATCGTAAATAAAAGAGAATGGTTTTTTTGTCGTTAAATTACATGCTTCATTGCGTAAAGCGATATTTTAAATTGCTCTACAATAACTGTCTTATAAAATCCAAGACAATAGGACATGGTCAAACCAGATCCTCTCTGCCAGTTGCCAGATTTCGATTATTATTATGCTGAAAACGAACACAAGAATTGTTGAGTAATGTATGAAAGAAGTTTTCGTGAAAAATTCATTAACTGTAAATTAATCGTAAATAACGTTCTATCTAGTTACCATTGGAAACAATAATTCTCCTTTATGTATTATTTAAGATTTTTATGATTTTAAGATTTATTAATTAATAAAATGCTCAATACATCATAAGCATTTTTTAACAATAAATAGAAATGTTTACGTACAAACAGAATTTTATATATGCACCTTCATAAAGACTTGTATGTGCAATATTTAAAAACTGTTTCGTGTTGAGTGCATACATAATTTTTTATACTAAAGTTACAAATAAAATTGATTTGAGTTTTATACAGCATTTAATTTGTATAAGTTATTTTAATCATTATCATAAGAATCAAAGGTGCACCCAGAATTTTGGTCTTGGAGAGGACTGTATTCCCAGTGTTTATCATATGGAAATGTAAAAATGTGGATGCAATTATGGTAAGTTTATTTATTCAACTCCTAAACACGCATATTCAGACATAATAAATAAAAAATTTAAATATATGCAATTGTCAATCAAAAGTTGAGAAGAAAAACGATACAATGCCAACGTTTCGTTTATTTTGCAAAAACTTCTTCAGGGATTCACAGTCATAATTTAAAGCCGGGTACTCATATGCGCTCCGTATCTGTATTTGTATCATGTATTGTAACGGATACTGTAACAAAATTTTGAATGTGAACGTCTTGCGTTCCATGTTCGCGAACTTACTAAGAACATGAAGAGCGATCCAAGCGCCTGTCGGTAAACGCCGCGAACACAAAGAGGAACGGTCCAGTGTTGTGGACGGTTCGTAGCTGGAACGCAAGTCAGTACGTGTCAGTGTTCCGATCATGTATCGAAACACTGCATGTTTCCAAGACAACATGTTGCTGTGAACTTGCTTCGAACACTGCGGGTCAAGCTGATCGCAGGTCGTTACGTCGACTATTCGCCTAGACGTACATACAGCGAACTGATACTATAACTGTTACAATACATGATACAGATACAGATACGGGGCGCATATGAGTACCCGGCTTAAGATTTCAATAGTAATCTTCCAGACACGTTATAAAACCATTACACTATAGTTTAATATTTATTGTAGCAACCCATAAGATATATTTAAATTTAAAATAATTAAGTATTGATAATTAAAAATAATCATAATGCATTGCATTTTAATAAGTTTAATACATTTTATAACCATTTTAAAAGATAATGGAGTTACGACATTTTCCTTTCTTAGAGTTTTTCTAATAACAGTGGAGTTGCCACATGTTTTATTTTTCCGTTTTTCGTCTCTCCTGTAAAATTTTAAATTTTAGATACAACCATTGCAGATTATTTTCGATATACAGGGTGAGCCAAGACGATCCTGTAGATTAAGTGCCTTTTTTTAAATGGAATGCTATGTATTGCCACAGGTACACTCTCCAACAAGAAATTTGGAAATAATCAAATACTTGGCACATGTATAAACATGTGCTTACTCACCTAAATTTTCTCGGAGTGCAGTGTAGCTTCTTGCTTACGGCAGCTTTTCGTCGGTAAGAGCAGTCGGGAGTAAGGAGGGTTAAAATTGAAACAAAAACATGGTAGTGACTAAGGGCGCCACGTAACTTAAAAAAAAAATTGATTGTTTCTTAGTCTTGCAAAAGTTACGGAATACAAAACTTTGTTCCAATTCGGTGTTAAAGAATTATATAACACTATACATGTGTAAAGGAAGGTTAGGTTGATTAAACATGAATGAGCAAAAAATAAAAAAAAATTTGATAAAACAAAATTTCGTGTAATCTGTTCACCAATCTTTCTAATTGACACTGATTTTTTTTCCATAAATAAAAAGTACAAAACAAAAAAAAAAAAATATTTGGTTCTTTGATCATTAACTAATTACGCTTTAGGCATCCCCCCATAGTACTATGAGTTAGCTCTTCAGCTCACATAAGCAGTTGGTAATATAATATAATAAGTAACATTAAAAATGTCCAAGTAAAAAAAAATTAATAATAAATTAAAAAACTGGCCTTTCAAACTTTCGAGGATTCTTCCTCTCTCTCTAAATGCGGGTTAGCAATGGCAGTAACGTTAGTCAGTCCTTCCTTTGTTCACCCAGTGTATACCAATTCATAAAAAAATAAGTCCCCTTATGGAAGGGTGAAATCCTAATCAGCTTATTCGCCAAAAAGCACAGTAATCTAGAACGGTAACCTAGTATGGTAACTAGCACTGTAACCTAGCACGGTAACCTAGCACGGTAACCTAGCACCCTAAAATTAAAGCAGAAATTATCATCTGAATTTAGTCCCAAAAAACATTAAACTCACCTTCTTCTGAAGGGTTGCTACAAAAGAAACAATTGTGGGAACAAAAAAAAACACCCAAGTAGGAGATTAAATCTCAGGTACTCAATTGTGTGAGAAAAAAACTTTGGTAACACTTTCTGGATTTTCACAAAAAAAATTTTTGATACCATCCAACTTCCAGAGTTGCAGCAAATCGAGATACAATAATTCGAACGAGGAAAGCGTAGCTATGAATTTCTATGAAGAGCCAAATAAATGAAAAATGTGTATCACATCTGAACCCACAGCTAATCACTAGTCATCTGCCATCAACATGTCTACCCGGAAGGTATATCAAAAAAAGTCCTTCCTGAGAGGACATTATTTAGTACTCTCAGTGTAGTTTTGTTGGTACCAATGGATTTTTATAAAACCTATACTAATGTCACTCGAAAGCTATACAACCATGTAAAGAAAAGAATCCTTAATAATAATTAAATATAAATATCCGCCAAGAAATACTTTTCGAAGAAGTTCTGAAGGAACTAGCCACGTACCAACATTTACAGGTAAGTAATTAATGTACTACTTAATAATACAAGTCCTAAAACAAGTAGTGTCCTTTATAACCTTTATTTATTTTCAGGATATTTTCTCAATGAATTCCACAGTACTTAATGTTGCAAGTAGGAATGTTTCAAAATAGATAGAGGAAAGTGTTGAGAAAACTTTTAGAACGTGGTGGACAGCTCAAATAACCACTCATTTAAGAAAATCACTGTTTACTGTTTGGATCTCAAGATGACCAAATCGTGATTAGGAGTCGATATTATTTAAATATATTATTATACCAGTTTGCAAAGTAGGTGTTATAATGTTTTCTTTGCATGTTGTTTATGTTAATTAGATATTGGCAGTATTTAGTGATAATAAAAAAAAATAAAAAAACTGTTTTCTTCCATTAAAAAATTCCCATTTCGTTAAAAATTTAACGGCAACCAACAATACACTTAAGGTGTTTTGTGGGTTGTATTTGACATTTAATCAATGTGATTGATTCATTATTTAAAACAAACAAAAATATAACCTTATAAAAAAATTAACCTGTAAATTTAAACAGTAGCATTTTGAATGCTACACCACCCCTTTCAAGGAAAGAAAAATAGATTAACTTGTTAAACAATTTTTCTACCGTTTTACCTAAATTTATTTACTTTTAAATAAGTATGAGGAGACAACCAGTAACATTTTAGAATGGTATCTGCGTGTACCACACGTCCAGAGGAGTCACAGTTAAGATTTGTCACAATTGGGATTTGTCGCTATCGGTTGGGTCTGCTAAAATAATTTACCTGTCTCCTTAAAAAAAATACATAATCCGTATATTCAAAATGTAAGTGAAAGAAACTTGCAGTTTGACGAAATATAATTAATAAAATAACTAATTAAACCCTATATACAACATATGTACATAAACCAGCATGGTTCGTGAAAATTTATATCATTTCACTACTATAACTTATCCAACTTTAGGGATCAAATAAACGAAAAAAGGAGAAAAAAAAATAATTGAATTTTCCCTAACGAAAAATATAAAACGATAATAGGATCTATCCCACTGATACATCGGAATTAGAACCAAAATATGGTTTTAAATCTTTTATGTGCCATTCACCTGCTGGTGAACCATTGGCATTTTTTAGGTCATAAACCAAACGTGAAATTTTTTTGTGTACGGTACTTAATACATATTTAGGAGCAAGTTTTGCTGCAAATTTATTTGCGGCATCTGAGAGCACTTTGTTACGGCGCCAAACTTTATCTCCTATTTCAAAAGACAAATCTCTTTTTCTTAAATTGTACACAGCGGCATTTCTTTGATAAGCAGAATGTAATTTATTTTTAACTGTCGAGAAAATTTCTGACATACCGTTCATGTCTTCAGAGTACATATTACGATCGCCTAAAGATAATTCTATATCTGCAGTAGAGTTTACTTTGGAATAATAATTTCCACTAAGGGGAACGTGTCTCCCAAAATTAAGAAAAGCTGGAGAACAGCTAGTAACCTCATGTTTTGCCGTATTGATGGCTGCTTGTATTTTTGACAATTCTTGGTCCCAATGTACATGTTCATCAACATAACTTCTAATGGCGGTTCCTACAGTACGATTATTTCTCTCCACAAAGTTACATTGAGGGGAATAACGTGGGCTAAACCATATTTTTTGCACTTGGTAGGAATCAGCTAATTTTTTAAATGTTCGACCCGCAAACTGTGTACCGTTGTCACACAAGATAAATTGAGGGACACCGTATACTAGAAATACATCGTTTTCCATAAACCGTACTATATTTTGTGCGGTAGCTTGGCGCATTGGGTGTAACAAAGTATATTTTGTAAACCAATCACCTACAACCAAAAGATAACTATAGCCCTTAGTAGAACGTGGAAGTGGCCCGATTATATCTACTGCTATAACCTGGAATGGATAATTTACTGATTTTTCAGCTCCCATTAAACCCATCCGCGAAGTATTCGCTGACTTTTGTGCCTGACAGACTTTGCATGACCGTACATATTTCTGAATGTCTGGTCTCATTTTCGGCCAATAATAATTCTCCCGTATTCGAGAAAAAGTTTTATAAAAGCCAAAATGTGAAGACATGGGCGGATCATGGCACGAAATAATAATAGCAGCACGCTGTAATTTTGGGACGAGAAATTTCCATTCACGTATGTTACTCTGGATAGGCAAACAGGACGGAACAAATTTAAACAAAAGGTTATTTTCAACTTTCCATTGAGGATACAAAGTTGGATTATTGATGACCTTTTCTCGAAGTGAAATATACCAATTATCAAGGTTATCAGTAGAAATGTCTAACATAGAAATAACCGGAGTTTCTAAAGATTCTGAATCTTTGTCAGGGAGACGTGATAAAGCATCGGCTACTATATTTGATGATCCTTTACGATGTACTAGGTCAAACGTGAATTGACGTAATTTTACTGCCCATCGAGCGAGTCGGCCCGTTGGATTTTTTTAAATTATTGATCCACAGAAGGCTATAATGGTCTGTAATTACCGTAAAACGTGTACCTTCAACGAAAGGACGAAATTTATCCACACAAAAAAGTAAACTTAATAGTTCCCGTTCAGAGACCGTATAATTCCGTTCTGAGCGAGATAACGTTCTAGACGCGTATGCAATAACCCTTTCATTACCCCGTATAGTCTGCGTTAATATACCGCCAAGTCCCGTATCGCTAGCATCACACTGTATAGTGAAAGGCTCTGAAAAATTTGGCGAACATAATATGGGTGCTGAAACCAGAGCTTTTTTTATATTAATAAATGAAGCTTCTGCTTCAACAGTCCAATTTATTTTTTCCTTCTTTTTCTTCCCTTTTGTAAGGTCACTTAAAGGAGACACCTTTGTGGAAAAATTATCTATGAATCTACGATACCATGAGCATAGTCCAAGAAATCTTTTGACTTCTGTGGAAGTAGTAGGACGCGGATAATTCACCATAGTGGCTACTTTATCTGGGTCTGTCCGAAGACCATTAAAGTCCACCACATAGCCTAAATACTTAAGAGAAGTTTTAAAAAAATTCACACTTTTTTAAATTTATAGTGAGGTTTGCATCTTTTAGCCGATTTAGAACTTCAGTTAATAGATATATGTGTTCCTCGAAAGTGGAAGAAGTTATAATAATATCGTCAAGATAACAAAAAATTTTTGGTTCAAATTCTGGACCAAACAATGCATCAACTAACCTTTGTTGTGTCTGGGCACTATTGCACAGACCAAAAGGCATAACAGTAAAATGAAAAAGTCCCCTACCGGGTACGCTAAAAGCAGTTTTTTCCCGTGATGACTCCTCTAAAGGTACTTGCCAAAATGCTTTTCGTAAATCTACGCTAGATATATATTTAGCATCCCTAAGCATACTAAGTATTCGATCAATTCGTGGAAGAGGGTAAGCATCATGTTTAGTTACTTCATTAAGTTTACGCCCGTCAAAGCAAAAACGATATTCTTCATTCGTTTTTTTCACTAATAGAACCGGACTATTCCAAGAACTATGTGAAGGTTCTACAACTCCCAATTTTAACATTTCGTCAAGTTCATTATTTAAAATTTTTTTGCATGTACGGTGACATGAGGTACTGTCTTTGTTTGAACGGTTTTGCGTCGCCCGTATCTATAGACAAAATGATTTTATTTGTGCGACCTAGCTTCGAATCGCTACTGATTTCATTAAATAATTCTATCAGATTATCAGCCTGCCTTTGTTGGGTAGGAGAAAAGTTTTCAAATGTACCTAAGTCCGATATTACATTAAAATCACTAATTTCCGAAGCAACCTCTATTCTAGAATTGCTAAAATTACTTTGGATATTCCAGGAATTATTTTTAAAATCCATTTTAATTTGAAATTGTGTACCAAAATCAGTACCAAAGATAAAACTTTGCGGTAAAGAAGGAACAAGTACAACTTTTAGTACCTGACAAGTGTTATCAACAAAAATTGGCAAATCAACTAAACCAGTGACGGGTTGCTCAGTTCCATCAGCGGTTGAAATATTTTTAAGTATTGAAGGATTTATCTTTACTTTAAATTTTTGCAATAATTTTATACCGCTCGCCCCTACTATAGATATGGTAGCTCCAGAATCTAGCAGGGCTACAATATTCTGATCATATAACTTAACTGAAATATAAGGCCGGTTGTCCAATTGTTTCTTAAGAAACAGTGGCGCAACTTGATAATTTTTATAAAAGTCTTTTACAAAATGTCGCCAATTCTGCCAATCTTTATGGTCAAAAAATTTAGTTTTTTTATTAGGGAAAATGTTAGCCTTAGTAATTTTAGAAGAGTAACGGCTAACTGAAAACTCTCCGACAGTTAGTTTAAATTACATTTTTTACAGGTGCGTACTGTAACATTGGGGTTTCCACATTTATAACAAAATTTTTTCTGGATCTGTAGTTTACAGTCGTGGTAAGTGTGATTATTTTTATTACAATTCCAGCAGACAATTCCCAATTGTCTGGAGGTACTAGGACCTGATAAATTATTATTTGTGGGAGTGACAGTATTTACAGTCTTTTTCGTGTCTTTGGCTTTAAATTTATTTTTACCAAACTTGCCATTGCTTACGTTACTAGGAGTTACACTAGAGTTTGAAACGTGATCTAATTCAGGATCAAACAAGGTAGAACATTGTCGTCTAACAGAATTACTTGAATCAGAATTAGAAATATTCGCCATCTCTAATTTTCTACATAAATTTGATAGTTCCGTTACAGAGTTGATGTCACTCAACGCTAAGCTTCTTCGATATTCAAATAATAGACCTTTTATTATGTATTTTACTTTAGTAACTTCAGCGACTGGTCTACTAAGACGGCTAAAAAGTACTTCCATACAGGCAATAAAAATTACTACTCGCTCTGTTTTTCCTTGACAGCGAACTTTAATTTGTTCCCATACCTCGTCATCAAAATCTGGATTGAGAAAATCTCGTTTAAGTCTTACAACTAAGGAATCCCAATCAGTTACTTCCGATTTGATCTGTCGTAACCAAAATGTAGCTTTCTCAGTAAATAAGTCACTGGAAGCCTCATACAAGTCTAACTTGCTAATACGCCGAGCCTGAGCTAGTTCTTCAATTCTTTCAATAAATGGAAGAAGTTTATTAGGGTCTCCGTCAAATTGTAAACCTAATTTGTACACCGGAATTGATTTTGAGTTATTAGACCTAAGTTGTGCTTGAGGTGCGCTACATGTATGAAAAACACTGTTTTCGGTATTATCAGTAACAGATACTGGCTGTACCATATCAGCTTTTTCATGCAACTCGGCCTCTAATTGTAAACAGGACGCATACGATTCATTTTTAAATTCTAATTGCAAAACATTTTCCTCCTCAATCGGCATGCGCTGAACTCGACAAGTAATATGTGCTATACGCGACTGTAATCTTTTAAATAAAGAATCTGAAGTAGGACCTTCAAATTCATTTATTAATGATTTTATAGATTCTAAAGTTTGAGTAATCTCCCCACATTCATTATCATAATTAAAATTTCGATCGACTAACGAATTTAAATCAACTTTATTTCGCTCTCTTTCTAAAAGTCGTTTTAAAATTGCACGCTTTTCACCTTGATCACGATTTGAAATTACGTTTCTTATTCTAAGTTCATAATTTAATTCATTACAAAGTAAGTGAACAGGTTTAAATGTAATGTCCATGTTAAAATATTAATATTTGATAAAAACAACCAAGCTGTTTAAATACGCTTTAAACCAGAAACCAGATAATAAAAGAATAAAGTATTTTAGTCTTTTTATACACACATACCTAAAAAAGCATACTATTTACCAGTAACCATAATGGACATAAAAAGTGAAGATTCAAGGAAATGAATTTATTCCATACACACTCAGCAACAAAAGTCAGGACTCCTATTAAAATTATTATTTCAATTTATGAAATAATTATTTTTTAAATAAATCAGTCAAGAGAAAACCAGGCTTTAATTTTACTTGCTCATTCACGAATCAACTGTACCAAAAATTTATGTAATATAAACTGATAGTAAAATATCAAAAAAATTCAAATTAAACAAACTACCATATTTTTGCAAAAAAGAACTAATCAGTATAATTGCATAGATATTACTTAATATCCCTCAAGGCCTCACGTTGGCTGTGCCACTCTGCCACAGGTACACTCTCCAACAAGAAATTTGGAAATAATCAAATACTTGGCACATGTATAAACATGTGCTTACTCACCTAAATTTTCTCGGAGTGCAGTGTAGCTTCTTGCTTACGGCAGCTTTTCGTCGGTAAGAGCAGTCGGGAGTAAGGAGGGTTAAAATTGAAACAAAAACATGGTAGTGACTAAGGGCGCCACGTAACTTAAAAAAAAAATTGATTGTTTCTTAGTCTTGCAAAAGTTACGGAATACAAAACTTTGTTCCAATTCGGTGTTAAAGAATTATATAACACTATACATGTGTAAAGGAAGGTTAGGTTGATTAAACATGAATGAGCAAAAAATAAAAAAAAAATTTGATAAAACAAAATTTCGTGTAATCTGTTCACCAATCTTTCTAATTGACACTGATTTTTTTCCATAAATAAAAAGTACAAAACAAAAAAAAAAAATATTTGGTTCTTTGATCATTAACTAATTACGCTTTAGGCATCCCCCCATAGTACTATGAGTTAGCTCTTCAGCTCACATAAGCAGTTGGTAATATAATATAATAAGTAACATTAAAAATGTCCAAGTAAAAAAAAATTAATAATAAATTAAAAATCTGGCCTTTCAAACTTTCGAGGATTCTTCCTCTCTCTCTAAATGCGGGTTAGCAATGGCAGTAACGTTAGTCAGTCCTTCCTTTGTTCACCCAGTGTATACCAATTCATAAAAAAAATAAGTCCCCTTATGGAAGGGTGAAATCCTAATCAGCTTATTCGCCAAAAAGCACAGTAATCTAGAACGGTAACCTAGTATGGTAACTAGCACTGTAACCTAGCACGGTAACCTAGCACGGTAACCTAGCACCCTAAAATTAAAGCAGAAATTATCATCTGAATTTAGTCCCAAAAAACATTAAACTCACCTTCTTCTGAAGGGTTGCTACAAAAGAAACAATTGTGGGAACAAAAAAAAACACCCAAGTAGGAGATTAAATCTCAGGTACTCAATTGTGTGAGAAAAAAACTTTGGTAACACTTTCTGGATTTTCACAAAAAAAATTTTTGATACCATCCAACTTCCAGAGTTGCAGCAAATCGAGATACAATAATTCGAACGAGGAAAGCGTAGCTATGAATTTCTATGAAGAGCCAAATAAATGAAAAATGTGTATCACATCTGAACCCACAGCTAATCACTAGTCATCTGCCATCAACATGTCTACCCGGAAGGTATATCAAAAAAAGTCCTTCCTGAGAGGACATTATTTAGTACTCTCAGTGTAGTTTTGTTGGTACCAATGGATTTTTATAAAACCTATACTAATGTCACTCGAAAGCTATACAACCATGTAAAGAAAAGAATCCTTAATAATAATTAAATATAAATATCCGCCAAGAAATACTTTTCGAAGAAGTTCTGAAGGAACTAGCCACGTACCAACATTTACAGGTAAGTAATTAATGTACTACTTAATAATACAAGTCCTAAAACAAGTAGTGTCCTTTATAACCTTTATTTATTTTCAGGATATTTTCTCAATGAATTCCACAGTACTTAATGTTGCAAGTAGGAATGTTTCAAAATAGATAGAGGAAAGTGTTGAGAAAACTTTTAGAACGTGGTGGACAGCTCAAATAACCACTCATTTAAGAAAATCACTGTTTACTGTTTGGATCTCAAGATGACCAAATCGTGATTAGGAGTCAATATTATTTAAATATATTATTATACCAGTTTGCAAAGTAGGTGTTATAATGTTTTCTTTGCATGTTGTTTATGTTAATTAGATATTGGCAGTATTTAGTGATAATAAAAAAAATTAAAAAAACTGTTTTCTTCCATTAAAAAATTCCCATTTCGTTAAAAATTTAACGGCAACCAACAATACACTTAAGGTGTTTTGTGGGTTGTATTTGACATTTAATCAATGTGATTGATTCATTATTTAAAACAAACAAAAATATAACCTTATAAAAAAAATTAACCTGTAAATTTAAACAGTAGCATTTTGAATGCTACAGTATATCAGTACATTTTTTTGAAGCCTCTTTCTAGACTCTATTCATTCGTATATTATTATTCACTATCTCCCAACCACTTGGATGTAATGAATTTTTATGTTGAAATAATGCCATCTGCAGATGCATATTGAAAACATCACCAGTCACAATTATGGGTTTTAAGAAAAACTTATGTGAATACTAGTTAAGAAACATCTAATTAATGTTTTTGAATCATTTTTACTTCCTAAAAATGTACAAGGTGGCCAAAAATTATTTTTCAATTTATAACTTTTTAAATTGAATTTTCTCAATTCTTTCAAATATATTTTACGACGATGTGATGTAGAAATGAAAAACGAACATTTTTTTGTAAGTATTTCCCTATGACTAATTACAACCATTTTCGTTTTATTGAGTCATAAGTACAAAATTCAAGAATAAACTTATAATAAGTGCTCCACATGTTGCCCATTTTGATTGACACACGTCTCTATGCGCTTTTGAAATGAGGCCATTTAGTGGAACCATTTCTTCCAATCCATTGAAGTGGTTAAATAGTATTCAACTGGTCCCTTACTGTAACAGTTTTTTTTGTAAATTGTCTTGTACAAACGAACATTTTCGCACTTATCGGTTGTCAAATTATTATGTTAAATTTAAAATATTTTGAGTTTTACAATATGAATTTTAATAAAGCGGAACTTGTAGGCATGACTTTTGTTTTGGGTAAGTCAGACGGAAATTGTTTGCTTGCCAATATAATTAATAAGCAAAGGTATAGTAAAGGATTTATGATGTTAGCAGCTTCCAAATCCTTCTTAACAGATTTGCTGAAACTGGAAATGTCGAATATAAAAAAAGTGAAAGTAGAAAAGTTGCTGTGAACGAAGAAAATTAGTTTTCTGTTGTGCTGGCAAAGGTTGAAAATCCCCATATTAGTCAGAGAGAAGTGAGCTCATTAGTAGAAATAAGTAGAATCTTAAAAACAAATAAGTTTCATGCATATCATATTCAAATTCACCAGGAACTATCTGATGAGGATTTTCAAAGGCGTCTACAGTTTTGTAATTGGGCCAGAGATAAAATGCAAGATGTCACCTTCTTCAGAAATGTTTTATTCTCTGATTAGGCAACTTTTCATAAAAATGGATTTGTTAATAGGAACTATTTCCATTATTATGCTTCGGAAAATCCTCACTTTTTTAGGCAAGTTGATAACCAGCACAGATGGTTTATAAATATTTGGGGAGAAATTATTGGAGAACATGTAACAGGTCCACATTTCTCTGATGGTACATTGACTGGAGCTATTTATCTTCATTTTCTGGAAAACTATCTGCCGCAATTATTGGTGAATCTTCCTAAAAGAATTCGAAATAGGATGTGGTTTCAGCAAAATGGTGCTCCACCACATTATTTAAATACAGTTAGAGACCACTTAAATAATACCGACCCACTTCAATGGATTAGATGAAATAGACCCACTAAATGGCCTGCTAGATCCCCATTTCATACAAAAGTAGATTTCTTTTTATGGGGATACGTGAAGGAAATTGTTTATAAAGACACACCAACAACGGTACAAAATATGAAGGAAAGGATAATAACTGCTTTAAGATCTATCACACCGGCAATTTTAGGAACAGTAGAGATCTCATTTCAAAAACGCATAGAGACGTGTGTCCATCAAAATGGGTAACATGTGGAGCACTCATTATAATTTTTTCTAATTTTTATTTGAAGAAACCACTATTTTTTAAGTTTATTCTTGAATTTTGTACTTATTGCTCAATACAACTAAAATGGTTGCAATTAGACATAGGGAAGTAGTTACAAAAAAACGTTCGTTTTTAAACTCTACATCATGTCGTTGGAAAATATACAGTGTTCTATTTGAAAAAATTCAGAAAATTCAATTTAAAAAGTTCTTAATTGAAAAATAATGTTTGGCCACTGTACATTTTTAAGAAGTAAAAATGATTCAAAACCATTAATTAGATGTTTTGTAACTAGTATTCACATAAGTTTTTCTTAAAACCCATAATTTTGACTTCGGTGATTTTTTTCAATATGCATCTGCAGATGGCATTACTTCAACAAAAAATTTCATTACATCCAAGTGGTTGGGAGATAGTCAATAATAATATAAGAATGAATAGAGTCTAGAAAGAAGCTTCAAAAAATGTACTGATATACATTTGATAATATAATTTCGTCTTGGCTCGCCCTGTATATTCGAAAATAATTTCCGGTGTAGACTTTTTTATCTAATTTACTTGTATTTTTTTTTAATTTCTAGCTCTCGTAGAACTCGAGATATCGAATCCGACACACTATTGCCCCACCCTGTATATTAAATTAAAATTAGTAAAATATAGAATATTAACAGCTGCTACATTTTCTTTTCTTCATTTATTTTTTACAGACAAGGACTAAATAGCTAAAACAGTTTTAAACAATCAGTTAAGCCCATCCCATTTCTATCATGCACGCATATGACTTTGTGAACTAAGCCTAAAACACCTAAATTCGGGTCATCGTGATGTGCTGGTTGAGTGAGTGGGTGGTGATAGGCCGTCATCGCCCAGGAGACATCACGATAATCTCTGAAAAATTTTCTATAATCAAATCGTATATTTACTTATTTATATATTATGTAGAATTTTAATTATAGATTAAATAACCATAGACAATTAAATAGAGATTAGATGTAGAGGCAGAAAAAGACTACGTATGGAATATAGCTATAACCGTCCGTTCAAGTGATTAATTTTTAAACAAAAATTGGATATTTTCTTATAATAAATAATGTTGGTCACAGATACGATATGAAATAAAGGCTAATTTAATAACCAGCTCTAATTCGGAAATGTCTGTTATCAGTAAAGCTGGCCGAGG
The DNA here is from genome assembly GCA_029963845.1 of Rhamnusium bicolor. Taxonomy (NCBI): domain Eukaryota; kingdom Metazoa; phylum Arthropoda; class Insecta; order Coleoptera; family Cerambycidae; genus Rhamnusium; species Rhamnusium bicolor. Next base: position 1,149,784 of record JANEYF010005081.1, on the reverse strand, counting down.
TCACCTGGCCGACAGAGCCGTCATATGACTCATATGTTTACATCATATCATAATACTTGAATAAGTACAATAAATGGAAATAAATTTTAACAATAATGTTACATTTTATAAAAATTTGTATAAAACTCACCCTTTTAAGCAGATTTATGAAGTAGTTTCCCTGTCTTCATCACAAAGTCGGGAAGATCTATAGTATAATAGCATCAGCTATGTTTCTACAGCTGTCTCCGTCAGCGATGTTCGTTTTGGTGAAAAAAATATGTTTGTATTTTTAAAATGACCGTTCGACATCTGCGGATGTAATACTGGCATAAGTAAAACAATCTGTGAACTCACTTAACGAAGTTGTAGATGCACCATCACAAATTTGTCTTAATTTGCTAAAATCAGGATCTTTCTGTAATACACTCTCGAATTTTTCATTAACGCGATTATTTTTTGCGTCATTTATAGCCTGTAGCTGTGTATTTACGTCGTCCACTATTTGCAGCGATTCCACTAACGACAACGAACTATTTTGCAATTTTTCTATTGCGTCGTGTATCTCTATAATTGTTATTAATAGTTTTTAAATCTGTTTCAAGGGAAACGTCTTGAAAGCTTGTCTGGCTTTCTCTAATAGCTGCAGCTTCGTTAGGGTTGAACTGTAGTATCACAGCTTTTATTTGTTGAAAATATTCAGCATAATAAAAAGCCGCTTTCAACCACGTTCCCCAACGTGTAAGAATCGGCTCTGGTGGTTCAGGGATACCAGGACAGTCTGTGAAATGCTCGAAGCCGTTTAGGAGCTTTGAGAAATACTTTTTTTGTATTTGCTATTAATGCATCTACCTCTGGAAAACATTTTCGAATCGTTTCTGCCACAAGATGTAACGCATGCACTTTACACGTAACATGTAAAAACCTACAATTGTCCCTTTGAAGAGAACGGCCTACCACGCGCATTGTCGCGGCACCATCAGTCACAAACATCAATACTTGACTTCTTGAAAGTTCAAATTTTTCGAATGTCTCCAACACCACACGCGTAATTATTTCGCCAGTACACGCAGTTAGTCTTTTACTAGCTAGTAAAAGTGGAAATGTTGGTTTAAGAGGGTCCAGTACACGTACTATAATATTTAAAATAGAATTTTTTTTACAATCTGTCGTCTTGTCAATACATAACCAGAGCCGTGTATTTTTTTAATCCACATTTAATCCTATTTACAATGTCTTCACGAACAGCTGGAATATATCTACGTAATGATGTACGACTTCGTCAGTTCACCTGGGGATTGTATTTATTCCAAAACTCCCGAAATGGTTGTTTATTCAATATGTGTGGCGGAATATTACAGGCTATTAACATTAACAATAAATCAAACATAAACTGAGTTATCAAAGGCATGCCATTTTTTTATTTTGATGTTGCACGGTATTGATATGACGACGACAATCTGTTTTGTGCCAGCACATTAAGTCTTGATTGCAAACTTTACAAATTATTTTGCATCCGTCATAGAATAAATCCGGAAATTCACCGATAAATTTATTCATTGTGTCCACGTACGGTCGTTTTTTACCCTTTGGCGCGTTTGACATTATGTATAATTTATAGGTACAACCTCACGCATTAACCTTTCACGTAAGACTGCAGCGTAAATCACTTCTAAATCGGCACGTGTGACGCCAGCGCAAGACCGTGGCTGGACTGCAGCCACCTCGGCCAGCTTTAGTTATCAGTGTTATCTAAAAAGAGTATTAACATTAACATTAACATTACATAATATTATTTTAAGGTCGTTCCCTGCTCCTTGCAATATATTTAAAGCATACATGTATACAATAGGACTACCTTTGAATCATGAATTTAATAATTAATATGCCATATTTCACAATAACACAAGAATATTCATCAATATTGGCAATTATCGATAATTTTAACAACTGATAATTTATGTGAGCACAAGCTACATGTTGCATTTTACATTTATCACCCAACTAGCACCAAAGTGACGAGAATTGGCATCGGAACTTTAATATAGTAGGCATTACATAACTGTCACTAAATTTGCGATTTTAGTGTAAAATTCACTTTGTGGTATGTCCGTGTAGTAACAATTCCGTAAATTCTACTGAATTCAGGTATTGCACTGTTATTACACTTTCAAATAACTACTGCATTATGTGCAATGTCGCGTATACTACCCTGCATTACTTAAAAACATTTTCAACTTTAAAGTAAGAATTAGTAGTAATGCCGACTGCACAGAGTTACCAAAGAATCACTTCAAAGTAATGATAACTGAAAGTGTTCTATTTAAAGTTCCTATAACGTTGTCGGGACATTTTCTGGATCTTTAAAGTTGTGTAACTTATTAGCGGCATTAAGTCAATACTTTCTTATTCGGAACTAAACCAACAATGCGCCGAGGCGCTTATATAGAAAAGTTATGTTACAGTTTCATGAAGTTAACAATTTAACAAATTATTTAATTGATGCGGAACCGACCCTTATTCGTTGAAATGGATAAATAACTAGGTTAGGAAAACAAATGTAGTAGTAAAGATTGTAATTGATTGTGTTTGTTTGTGATTTACCATTAATTGTTATTAATTAATATTTCGCCCACTGAACAAATTCGCAAAATTCAGACAAATGAATAAATAACACAGGGAAGTTACAAAATTTACGAATACGTGAATGATCAGATGACAGAAAATATGGATAATAGTGTCAACTTTGGGCAATGGAGATTTTCGCCACATTAAATTTTGTTGGTATTCAAGGTAAATCCTCTAGTTAATCATTTGTTTGAGTTTCGCTAATAACACCTGTTGATGTTTAGTCAGTCATTAACGTATTGCCAATCCCAAGGAATAAAATTATTTTTACTTATACTCATTAATTTCATACAACATAAAAAATTCTAGCATGGGCGCGCGGTGTTATGTAAATATATTTTGTGAATTTATATATTGCACCGCGCGCCTATACTAGAGAACTATGCACGGCTGAGGGTTGACAAAGGGTCGCTCTGCTAGCTCAGGCTAAAAAATTATTATATGTTTATATGAAATGAATAGCAGCCAGCCAGCTCTACCAACTTAAAAGTTAGTAAAGTACATGAGAATTTTGCAGTAACCTTTGCGTAGTAGCGTAGTAGAGGTAATTTTAAAGTTACCAATAAAATGACGTCATTCGTCGCATTTGCTACTTTTTGGTAAACTATTACTGAATGATGACGCCATATTGACATAGATAAAAATACAATTCTGAAAACCCTTTTTACTTTCTAATACCTAATATAAATAAGTATAGTAATCGTGATTTCTTTCGACCTTGAGATTTTGATTGATATATACGTTTTGAACCCTTCTAAATCCATTCTGACTATTTTCCGAATGATGTCTGTCGGTGCGTGCGTGCGTGCATGTGTGTGTGTGTATGTGCGCGCGCGTGTGCGTGTGTGCGCATATATGTGCGTGCGTGCGTGCGTGTGTGCGTGCGTGTGTGCGTGTGTGCGTGTATGCGTGTGTACGTGTGTGCGTGTGTGTGTGTGTGTGTCCGCCGCGATAACTCAATAAACACTAATGGGAGACTTTTCAAATTTGGCAGTTAAGATTGTCATCAACATTTTAGGTGACACATTAAATTTCTGAACGTACATAATTTGTTTAACTTTAACGTCTGATCAAATTTATTCAGCTCTCGCTGTATATGACCCGTTTAAAGAATAAAGTTTATTTTGTAAAACTGCATAAAATTTTTGAAGAAGGAGAACTGGAGAGGCAAAATATTTGGGAGAGTATCCTGCGCTAAATCCGGCCCTGGCCAATACTTGACTAATGTTCTCCTAAAAATATAGTCCTCTGATTCTGTGACCCATCTTAATATAAATATTTCTTTTATAATATGTGATATAACGTTTTCTCTAAATCCGCACAATAACTAAGTCAGTCTAACGTTCCGCAAACATTTTGTCTCAACATTGACTATTTATAAATGGTATGTACTACCTGTTCTGTGTATTGTAGGTTACAGGTGTATGCTATAATGAGAAGTAAATACCTTCACTTGCCTATGTGATTTATTTCTCAGGGAGTATATTCAATACCTACGCCCTTACTTGACTTGACATTTGTGCTAAATATGTCACTGATCCAATCTCCATTCGACCTTTTCACGCCATATTTATAGTAAAGCTTGCACTTTCCATTCTAATGAGCACAGTGAATCTGTTTATAATCATTTAAAACAATTTTCGCAGCATATTTTTACTCGTACATATGTAAAAACTAGATGTTAGGCTTACAATTAATAGTGTTACTGTATATTTTACATTTTACTTTAATTAGGCATATGAATATACCAGGTGTCACCGAGATAGGCTTCATGCCCTTTTTTTTTGTTCAATTTTTAACTTAAAAAATGATATCGTACAGGGTGTCCCAGGCTTAAAGTGAGGGAGATAGGTCACACTTAGATGAGTACAAAACACCCCCAAACTTACCCTTGAGTGTTAACCATTTTTATGGTTTCTCATTAAAACTGTAGTCGGCTAATTTTCTGGAACGGCTTTAAATATTTGGAAAAAATTTGGTACATATATTATACTCTTTTCGTCAAGTCAATATTTTGTTTATTTATTTATTTATTTATTTTAAGTACAGACAGATATCCAATTACAGGGCAGGTAAATTACAATTTAAAGATACGTAGTATATAATAAAAAGACTATAAAAATATCAATGTTTAAGAAATGGGTACAAACAAAAAAAAAAATATATATATATATATATATATATATATATATATATATATACAGGGTGTTTACGAACTTGGGAATATATTTTTAATGGGAGGTAGTACTTGGTAAAAGAAGTCGATTGCTAAAAATTTACCTTAGTAAAAGTTCCTCAGAAGTGGCAAAAAAAATATTTTAAATAATACATCAAATTGTTTGAGAACCGCTGACGAAGCTAGCTGTATGCGAAAGTTATGGCCATAGACATATAATAATGTCTATGGTCATGGCAGTGTTGCCAAATTTTATCTCAACGCCCATTATTTAGCGAAAATTTTTTTCTTGTTCCAATAGAATTAGATAAATAACATCTAACTATGCTACCGATCAAAATGTACTCATTTTTTTAAATTAAATATTTTACTCGAAAATTAAACGTCTTGTAACAGCCAGAAAAGTACAACATAACCCATGGGTTGAATTGTTTTAAAGAATCTAACTACAGCTTAAAACATTTTTCTCACTATTGATTGATTGATTTACATTTTTTTACATTATTAAATTTGTTATTTTTCATAATATCTGTGTTTTTATGGAAATACTCGTACAAATATAAAATGGAGAATTCAAAATATTTACATTTTTGTGAGCATTGTACAATTTAAAAATGGAAATATACCCAATCTATTATAATAAATTATAGATAATTGAACTTATTTTTACCTTTGCAAAAAACTTCTCTTGCAGAAAATTCCTTAAAAGACTTCCTTCCCCAACCACAAACGCACATAATTCCTTCTTTGTGTAGGGCACTACATTCAAAAACTAAATAATTAACAATATTTCCAAGTGTAATATTTGGAAATGCATCAAACCCAACCACAAACATAATTCACATAATTCTTTCTTTGTGTAGGCACTACACTCAAAAACTAAATAATTAACAATATTTCCATGTGTAATATTTGGAAATGCATCACCATTTGTAGTGAAGTCTTCTTTTTGAAAGTATAAAAGCATCTAAACCGGGTTTCGGCTGATGGATCTAAACCAATATGACACTTTTTCCATATCACGAGACAATTCCATAAAATAGAAACGTCTCTATTTTGAGAACACAAAATTAACGAAATAAAACAATAAGATTTGTTTTAAAACTAATCTTGTTGTTCAGTAACCATTAATATTAGTTTTTAAAACTGAGTTATACACTTAAAACACGTTCTGTTAAGTAAACGACGTTTGTGCTTATTCGATATTACAGCTGACGGGAGTTTCGATGCATATTCACTTCACATACAAACACACAAAGATTTTATTTTTAGTTTCTCTATGCACAAAAAAAAAAGAAATACGTTGTGGTAAATTTTTTACACATCTTAAAAATTTCCATTTGACATTTGACAAACAGAGATCACGAAATTCACTACCTCAGGTGTGCAAGCAAACCTACAATCTAGGGACCTGTAATATCATTAAATTACAAACAACGATCAATCACCATTTGTAAACTCTACACAGGGTCGAACTGACCTCATTCGGCCCCATAGGCAATAGTTGTAATTTGTCCCCTACTGCCTACCCCCTCCCACCAAGAAAGATCAATCGTTTTCAGGATATAAAGAAATCATATACCTAAAATAAACACAATAAAAATTAATGTTTTTCGTTATTGTTTATTACTAGATAAATGATAAATTCGAACATAAAAGTAAATATCGAAAGGAACAATTCAAAAATAAAAAATAGTTGGATTTGTATATTGTAAGTACAGGGTACAAGAAATATAACACAAATAATGTATCTTAGAGCTAAAACAATACACTATTTTCTTAACCTATAACCTCATCTCATTCCTTATTTGGTACCTTTCAAATTTTAATAATGCACAATAACATAATTATAAACTTACTTCATAATTAAATAATTAATTATCTATAAGTACTTACTTATAGTATTTTTGCATGAACGGGAATAAAACAGCATTTTACTACTCAAAACAGGGAGTAAAACAAGCGTTTATTCACTTGGAAACCAATGAACAGTATAAACATAATATAACGTCAACAATTTTATTATGTCAAACTTTTAATGGTAGAAAGAATGAAAAATAAGAGTCAAATATAAACCATAAAATATCTTATTTCAAATCAAAATTAATATTAATAGGGTAATTTTCACAGTTCGCAATATTTGGTAATTAGTAATATTTAGCAATCTAAATGTCAAACAGAAATATGGGATGGATGACGCTACTAGTGCCAATTTTACATCTTTCAGCTTCTTGCGAATCGCTGGTTACACTAGTAAAGAGTAAACCACTTGTACTAGCTGGCGTCCGGTGGCCAGACAAATATTTTTGACTTTGTTAATGGAAAATAATTTCCTACAAAGGAAAAGGAAAAATACATTGTTTCAGTTTGCAGTTTGACCTCCCAGAAGTGTTTGGCCCCGTCGGTAATTGCCGACCTGCCGGCTGGGCGAGTCCGTCCCTGAGTCTCTACACATACGCTTAGGGAGATTGGACGTTTGCGCATCGAAAAATCTGGTGGCATCATTGGCGACGCCATTTCCACTAGAAATGTCCATCATTTAATGTTTATTGTTTGGTTTTCTGTAGTTATAGTGCGATTTCTTTCATTATATGAATTTTTTGCGACTTTCTATGACTACGATAGGATATTTTAATACTTTGTGTAGTGAAAATAATATATTTTTTTATTAAGTGCAAATTGTATTTGGTACTTTTATAAAAAACATTTGTAAACAACGTCTTATGCAGTGGAATTAATGTTCTAAGGTAAAACATTTTAAATCTAAAGGGATCACTTTTCAGAGGTATGTTAGTTTTGATCTGTTATTTTTTTCAATTCTACAAATTACGTGTTTTAGATTTCCTAATGGAGAGATGTTGGAGAAGTGATCGGAAGTTCTTGGGGAAAGCGAGCAGAGGCAGTGGTCAGAGAATAAATTTATTTGCTCCAAACAGTTCAAAGGTGATTTTATGAAACTGAGACATAAAGTTTTCCTGAAGGCTGATGCAGTGCAAAATTTGCAACTCACAAAGGAAACTGCGACAGAAATTTGTATGGACCAAAATATGTATGTTCCATCTACAAGTGAACAAAGGAAAAATAAGGCTACAAGTGTCTACTGTTATTGATGTCATTTCACCAACGACACAATCGTCCTCTTTTAGTTCTACACAGACATCTTCATGACACTCTTCGATTATGAATAAGATTGAAATTAAAAAGATGTTTGGTGTAAGATATTGCTTAAATATAATAAGATATATGTATTGTTAATTTATGTACTTATTTTTAGCAAAATTAATTGGTGACGAGACTGACAGTAGCTCTAATAAGAAGAGAGTTAAATTTATTCAAAGTATTCATAATTATGGGTAAGTTTTTTATATAAATAAGTACTCCATAAAATTTTCATTAAATAAATTATTTCAGTGTTTCGCCTGAGATTATAAAGAAATATACTGAAATAAGAAAGTTGGACAGAAGTCCAGAAGAAAGTTATATTCTGCCATGAAAAATAAAGATCTGAAAATGAAAAATAACTACCTTGAAAACAGTTGTGCAAGAATATTATTTAATCAACCACAATAACTATTAATTTTGTAATGTTTAAAACTATATTTCTAACTAGGTTAATTTTAACTTTTGGTATGTAGTAACAATATTTAAGTGTAGGTTTTATTTCCTTATTTACTCGATATTTCTGAATTTATTGGAGAACAAAATATAATATATTGAGTTTAACTTTATTTATTATAATAGCTGTTTATGTAATAAGTCCATAATATAAGGGTTTATTGAGCAAGTCGCTTATATGTGAATTAAATGTAGTGACTAAGGCCATAAAAAGGATGAATTCAATAAAGCTATAATATGGAGGAGTTGCATGTAAAGCTTTATGTTCGACTGCTAAAATTAACTCATTATGGAGAAACATTCATTTTATAAATTTTGTATCTATTCTATGAGAAACAAGTGAAGTATGCTGTGTACTGTTTATGACATAGTTTTGCAGCCATAAAGTACCTCTTTATAGTACTAGTAAAATAAAGTTACTTTATTCTACTAATATTATAAAGAAGTACTTTATGACCGGAAAACTATGTCACAAACAGTACTTTACAATATAGTCATACATATCTTTGAATTTATGAAATCTTAAGATTTTATGAATTAAGCCTTATAAGTGTTAAATTTTAGTTCAGCTGTTTGTGGAGTTGTCGAAAATATTAATGATATATAACTGAAAATTGAAAACAGTTTCGCAGAAGTCTCACTTTCGTGCCTGATTTCATATAAATGTTCAACCAAAAGTAAGAAAAATCTATAAATGCAATAATGAAAATTCTTTTCATAATAGGGTAATAAAACAATGCACTTCAGTGATAAATTGATCACAATTCATTTAAACAGTATTTACTGAACATAAAGAATTTATGTACCTAATTAAACAATACAAAAAGATTAATAATATAGCACAAGAACTTTGTTATCAGATAGGGTAACAGATTTTCTCAAGTCTACGAAAGTAATCGTAAGCTCTAGAAGAATAGAATTGGAGAGTCAGTGCAAACTGCCAGATTTCTTGAGAGTACTTCCTGTCTTCTACTCTTTGATTTTTGGGAAACCAGATCTTCTAATGTACATGGCAGGGATGACTAAAAAGAAAATTAAATATTGTAATATACATACAAGTTATAAATGAAAGTTTTTCGTTGAATGTTATCTAGCTTTTAACACGAGGCATTAAAATTTTGATAATTTAATTTTATTTAATATATGACACTCAAGATATTATAATTATCATGCCAAAAACCTGAAAATGTGGTTATAACTATTACATATACAATCTTGTTATCTACCAAGAAAATATTTTAATATTTATAAGGAAGGACCCAATTTTAAAAAATTTTAATGGCACAATTATTTTACTTTAAAATACCTTTAAAAATAAAAGCACAGATCAAATTATTGTATTAAGAACATTGGTAAAATTCCCTCCACTATAAGTTAACATAAAAACTGAGGCAAGCTGCTTTATTCAATTTAGTTGTCGATACATTTTAGACCGTACGTGATATAAAATTATTTTAAAGGACGAATTGTATAGAATGAAAATCATTAATTTCTTTAACCTGACAGGACTCCAAATACTGCTATCTTGACTTAATAAATACTATACCTTGTGCCCTTAAAACTTCCATTGTCAAGATTGGATTGGACACCGCTATAGATGGAAAAGCTCCCGCTCTTGATTGTAATGGTTTCCCAGACTTTTGAGTTTTGGATCCATGTAGTCTTCGTTTATAAAATGTTTTGAACATATGAATAGTGTATGTATAATGTCTGTACTTGAAAAGCCTCATACGTATTTGTACCCATACATTTTGGCTGTCGTCACTGGGTAACCTATACGATTAAATTTTTTCATTAAATATTTACTTCAATGTATAGTTAATGCAGATGGTTAGATTTAGCAGATAATGCTTGAACAATATAAAAATAAAACAATTCTAACCTGTGAAATGTCACGTGATATTCTTCCAGATATGACTTTGTTTTCAGTTTTTACATAAAACACAATTTTGATATACTTTTCCTATTATTGTGCCGCAAAAAAACTGAAAAATAGAAGATAAAACACAAAAATTTTCTGATAGGAACGAAATCAAAACAAAACAAAATGTCAAATCTCAAAAAAAGATTGAGAAATGACAACTTTTGACAGAATAAAGATGAAGAACAAAACACAAAATTCTGTGGTTGTTGTTATTTAATAGTGTTTGTTTTCAACCTTCGCTTGGTCCGTTTTACAGTGTTTTTTCATTAGTAACAGTAATAATGAACTAGTCAATGTTAATATTTACGGTAAATGTCAAATACGTCGGCTGTTTGTATGCGGCACGTTTTCCAAATAGGAATGAACCAAATGCCATATGATTTGTAACTCTTGTACAACGATCACACGATATTTGTCAGTTACGACCCCGTCAAAGACGTGATATGAGGTCCTCATATGTCTTTGAACGCTGAGGAAAACATTTTAAATTTGGTAGAGGACAATCCAACTTTAAGAATGTGTGCATTCATTCGCTAAGCAAACCGTACGTCTAATCGGATTGTATGGTGCCCTGTGAGGAAATAAACTATATCCATTTTCATGTAAAAAAGAGTTAATTAATGTTCTACAGCAACAAGATTTTGTGTGTTAAAGGATGTGGCAACATCGAACAGTGATTGTGCCATATGATGTATTTAACACACGGTCATTCAACTTCGATTCCAGCAGTTCTCAACATGTTCGCACTTTTTTGTTGAGAAAGGTCAGTTATTTTTTTCTAATATTTAAGGTTTTCTTATGCACTATACGATTTATTATATCAAGATGTACTTATCCTCAAAAAATAATTCCCAAGTTTGTAAACACCCTGTATATATATATATATATATATATATATATATATATATATATATATATATATATATATATATATATATAGATAGCCGTATGAGATCAAGTTGCAATTCAGCACAGTTTTCTATGAGCAATAGGACTGACTATACAGTTTTAAATTGTCTTGTTGATGACATATATAAAGATAATAAATAATAAAGGTCCGAGTACGGAACCCTTAAGAACACCGGATGTTGCAATAATCTCATTAGACCAGAAACCACGATTTTGTACAGTTAGCCGTCTATCTTCTATATATAACTCGAAAAATTTGAGGAAGCATTCAGTTAAACCAAATGCTAATAGTTTGCGTAGCAAAGTACCGTGGTCAAATCTATCAAAGGCTTTAGAAAAATCTGTATAAATGACATCAACCTGATTTCCTGCATCAAGATTTGCAGCTAGGAATTGGGTAATGCATATGAAATTGATAGTAGTAGATCGACCCGGTATAAATCCATGCTGATCATTACAAATTTGAGGTTTTACTTGGCTAAAAAGAAAATCATATATTAAGGTTTCAAAAAGTTTGCTAAAGTTGAAAAGTTCTTACTATCTGCAGTTTTCAATAGCATTGGTGTCTTTGTTTTTAAATACCGAACAGATTCTAGATATCTTCCAAATTTCAGGAAAAGTTCACTTTGGGAAAATTCCAGGACCGGACCTAATTTTTATAATGTTTCTCTCGATGCCGATAACATCATCCTGTATATCATTTTTTGATAAACGTTTAAAATGGCAATGGATCAGTGCATAAAATAATGTTATAATATTTTGTGGCACGTTTAAAGTTAATCTTCAATAAATTTTCAAAAACATTGATTAACCAAATTGTAAATGCTGTAAATTATCATTTAACTAACATCCCTATTTTATTAATTTTATTTAAATACCTTACACTAATTAAGCATCTTCATTTTTTAGACAAGAAATATACATTTATTGAAAAATGGATGGTTCATGCAGGGCTAAACTCGTTTAAAATTCCATGATTACGTATATTTTATTTAAATTTGTTATTCACATTATGTAAATCATTTTTGAAATTCAATAATAGACTTAAACGTTAATATTAGTAAGAAAAGTTTGTTATTTCGTTTCTAAGCTTTTCTAAATTTAAAATTCCCATTTAAAATATAGTACATTCCATTTTTTTCATGGAAAAAAAACTGTTAATAATAACAAGCACAATTAAAATTTATTATTAAACACCCATAGAAGATAATATTAAAATATTAAAGATTAATTTTGTTTTGACAAAATAAAATCAAAATGAAACTGATTAAGGAACAAGTTATGACACTCAACTAAAATAAAAGTAATTAACATAAGGATGCAATTAACTAAAATTACAATAGATTTTCAAAGTAACCCAGTGTCAATACATTTTTGGAAACGCTTTAAAAGGTTTTTCACTGATCTATCAATCATTTTCGAGTTATTTCTAATGTTATCAGTGTTACGACATACATTTTTTTTCTAGTACTTGTACCGGTGTATCGAATTTTTCATTGTACATTTCTGCCTTGAGTTGGCCCTATAAAAAATAATGCAGAGGTTGGGATAATGCTGAATCGGATGATCTCTGGCCGGTATAGAAAAATGGGGTCCAACACCACCATGCTGAAACCAGATACTCCTAGAATTGGTGCCTTGTAATAAATCTGGAAAAACGCCTAAGAAAATTTAAATAAACTTTTAACCTTCCACACGGTCCTATTATGTATGTTAAGATAATATATTTGTGTACGATTTTTGCAAGGAAAATTGGAGAGCTACAAAAAGAGTGTAGACGTTTTCCAAATCGCTGTGACATTTAAATAAAATTTATTTAAACATAGAATTTTAAACGAGTCCAACCCTGCACTAATCAATAATTTCTCAATAAATGTATGTCCAAGGAATGAAGATACTTAATTAGTGTAGATTTTTTTTGTAAAATTAATAAAATTGTGACGTTAGTTAGATGATTGCCTAATTTATATAACGTGAAATTTGGTCAATCAATATTTTTGACAATTTAGGAGAATTTTGGAGAATAACCTTAAACGTACCATCAAATATTATGACATTATTTTATACACTGATCCATTGACTTTTTTAAACGTTTCCTAATATTTACCAAAAAATGATACACAGGGTAATGTTATCGGCACTAAGAGAAACATAAATAATTTTGATTGGACTAAGAGAGTATAATATTTGTACCAAATTTTGTTCAAATACACTCAGTGACGCACTTGATTTTTGACCTAACTTTTTTCCTATTTTTTAAAAAAACCAGTGGGTCGATTTTTAATTTTTTTTTATTTGTTGGTAGGTAATTCCTTTGTCTTTCGAAAAAAAAATAAAGAGGTGAAAATTTGTTCAAAGCCTCCTGGATGGTAGTGGAAAAACTCGAACCATGTTTTTTTCTTAATTTTTGACTCACCCTGTGTGTTAAACAAGTAATGGTATAGAAAGTGCTTACACTCTGTATGAAAGACGCTTCTTTTTACGAGCATTTTGTTTTTTTATTCATTGATTTATCTCTAAAATTGTCCAAATTACAGCTCTTTTGCTGAAACCTTGCGTATTACCAACTTTCTGAATTTATCGAGAAACAGTTTTGTAGTGAAATAAACTGATACGAATTTTAAAAAAACATTTTTATTAAACACAAAATTATAAACTGGGATAACTACTTAATACCGTGTATTGCCACCCCTAGCAACTCTAAGAGCTTCTAATCTACGTGGCATACTGGAAATTAGGTTTCTTATCGTTTCCATTGGTATGCGATCCCATTCTTCCACTAATGCATCTGCCATTTCTGCGAGACTTTCCGGAGGCCTCTCGCGAGAACGTACCCTTCTCCCTAATTCATCCCACAAATGTTCTATAGGGTTCATATCGTGGCTTCTCGCAGGCCACTGTAATGTGGTGATACCCGTAGCTTCTAAAAAGTTTCGCACTATTGCTGCGGTGTGTGGTCGGGCATTATCCTGCATCAATATAAAATTATTGCCCACTAACTCTGCATGAGGTAAGACATACTGCTGTAAAATGTCAATGTAGATTAGGCCTGTCAACGTCCGCCTCACCGGAAAAACATGAAGGGGTGTCTTTCCATTCATTAGTAGCCCATACATAACAGTCTTACACACATGCTTTGGATGACAGGTCTGGTCCGTCAGGTTTGGTCTCTGACGGACCAGTACTTTCATTGCCCACTAACATGAAATAAAGTTTTGCGGTCTAAGTTGTTTATTAAGTCCGTGGAAGTCCAATACTTTGTGTTAATGGTATAAAACTGTTGAACAATCCCATTTCTTTGCCTGGCCCGTGGACTTTCGTCGAGTCGAAACTCTTATTAAATGATACATAGTAACTAATGGTGTATGTATAAACTACATTATGCATAATTTATATTTACTATGAACAGTGCAAAAAAGAAAGGCTATACTCTATTTAACAAGTTTTTAATATAATACCACAGCGTTACCATCTCATCATATGCGTTACTTTTTAAATTTCTGTTAACATACTCTTTGGATTTTATTTTCCAAAGACACGGAAAACTTTCATACAACTTAATAAAATCAGTTAAGAAGTGTTTAGATAAAAATCTCATGTCTTTATCTGCCATAATATTTAATCGTTAAATAATCGTTATATACTATACTAATAATAATAAATTTTCTCTTAAGAAAACTGCCAGACAATTCTATCATCCAACCAAACACGTGCACAACACTGTTAAATTATGGGCAGCGATGGATGAAAACGGTCACCGGCTTTGCCTGTTAGACTGATGAGGGAAGGAATGTACCCGTTATAACCCACAGATTAACAGTATTACTGAAGGGCAAAGTCTGGCGCAGTCCAAGGAGGTCGATTAAGACTGTAATGTATGGGCAGCTTTGAAATCCCTCCCCACACCATAACCGACCCACCATTAAAACTTTCGCATTCTGTTATTAAATTCTGATTAAACCTTTCACCAGTCCTTCTCCACAATCTTTTTCTTTCATCCACCATGTTAAGGCAAAACCTTGACTCATCCGTAAACAAGACATTCGACCATTCAGGAATATTCCATTCTCCATAATTTTGAACGAAATTTCTTCTAGCAGCACGATGTTCGGGCAATAATTTAGGACCTTTTGCAGGTCTCCTAGCTTTTAAATTAACTTATTTTAGACGTCTACATACCGTCTGCTTACTTACTGCAACACCACGAATTCGGCGAAGATCTTGCTGAACATTTACCGCAGTATTTGATCGGTCCCGTAATATCCGCAATCTCAAGAAGCGATCATCTCTTGGAGAAGTTTTTCGAGGGCGACCAAAACCCACCCTTCGAGCAGCGCTTCCTGTTTGTTCGTACTTGCGGATCGCTCTACGAGAAGTTGCTTCATGGACTCCCACTGCACGAGCGGCGTAACGTTTACTACGCCCATCGATTACTAAAGCAACTAATCTTGCTACTTGTTCACGATTTATTTGAGGCATTTTATGGAATTTTAATCTCTAAAACTTTTTTTATGAAACTTAATTAATGACACAACGACAAAGAGTCAAATATGGAGACATACAACAAATTAATTGCTATGGCAACGGCAATTATTTTTTTAAAGGCAATGTGATCCTACAACGAAATAAATTTGTGGGATATACGCAAGATTTCAGCAAAAAAAGCTGTAATTCGGACAATGTTAGACATAAATCAATGAATAAAAAAACAAAATGTTCGTAAAAGAAGCGTCTTTCATACAAAGTGTAAGCACTTTCTATACCATTACTTGATTAACACACAGAGTGAGTCAAAAATTAAGAAAAAACATGGTTCGAGTTTTTCCACTACCATCCAGGAGGCTTTGAAAAAAGTTCCACCTCTTTATTTTTTTTTTTTTTTTGAAAGACAAAGGAATTACCTACCAAAAAAAGGAAAAAAATTAGGTCAAAAATCAAGTGCGTCACTTTTTTTGGACTGAGTGTATTTAAGGTCGTTCCAGAAATATGGCCGACTACACTTTCAGGTACAAACCATAAAACGGTTAACATTCAAGGATACATTTGAACTCAGCTAAGTGTGCTTTAGTGCTTTATCTCCTATTACTTTATGTCACTTTCAATATGGACACCCTGTATATAGGTACTCAATACACAAAAAAGAAGACATTATTTTACATTAAGAAAAAGTATTTATCAATTTCGGTTTCAACGGAAATGATAGCAACTTTCTAATTCTTTTCATGACCCTCTGTATATTTTTACAGTTTTGGATAGAGCATTCCGTTCGGCAATGTGACGTACTTGAGTGTTTGGCTTTTGTTTTTCGTTATTATCAGCGATATGTTATTAAATGCAGAGAACGCAGTAGGCTTATAAAAATTTTAAATATACGTTTCAAATGAAGTTCTATTGTTTCTTTAATGACTATATTATTGTATTATTTACAAAGATGTTAAATACAATGCAATAGTTTGTATTACAATGGATTCGATTTTACATATTGCATTTAGTACTGAATTCTTCATCTAACAACCTAAATAATTTGTACACATATTTTATTACATATCCTCATTTTATTAAAGAATCTGATTAAATATTATTTTATTAAAAATGAAATTTGCCCAGTAGGCGAGAAAAAGAAGCTTTACCATAACAACTTTTCTTCTTTGTGAACAATATTTGCCACTTTATTGAAAATTCAGAGTTTCTAACAACCCCACAGAATTTAAAAAAATAGTGTTAGAGATGTTATTAATAATATTACCCTGATGCAATGAAACAATGTGATTAATGAACATGTTAAATTAACGCATTTGTGCAGAGATGTTAATGAACAATTATTGTGATTTCTAATAAATTGTCTTTTTCTGTTTTCACTGCTTGTTTTTACCATTATTATTATTATAAATTTTTAGTGAATTTTGATAAAGCTCCCGATAACAGTCATTTATTTAATTTGCTTAAGAAATAATAAAAAAACAATCAGAATGTGGGAAAAATGGGAAATGATTTAAAAAGTTTTAAAATTCTTGAGGTTATTAGATGAACTGTTCAATACCATGTTTTGAGTCCTCAGAAAAATATTGAAAAATTGCGTATTGATCACTGTAATTTGAATAACTTACAATGAGCGGTTTTGAAAATTTACTAAGTTATGTTAAAAAATATCAAATGTCCTACTTTTTAAAGAGATTTTGTCAATACCAGTTTTTAATCACGTCCATGATGTTACCTTTAGATTTAGATTCATTTTTATTTAAGAAT
Source organism: Rhamnusium bicolor (assembly GCA_029963845.1). Classification (NCBI taxonomy): domain Eukaryota; kingdom Metazoa; phylum Arthropoda; class Insecta; order Coleoptera; family Cerambycidae; genus Rhamnusium; species Rhamnusium bicolor. The sequence continues at coordinate 1,132,307 of JANEYF010005081.1, read as the reverse complement.
AATGTATTATAATAACAATTTTAGCTAAATTTATGTTTCAGGACTGTCAATTTGATTTTACAGCTACTAGTTATAAAATGCATACTCATTTACTGCGTTCACTATTCACATTGCATTTCAGAAAATACCGTAGTGGTCGATGTCGAGATAATTATTATAGAATGTTCAAATAAGTATGTATGAAAATTATGGATTTGCTGTCCTTTGCAATGGTTTTGAATAGGGAAACTTAAATATACATTTTAACTGCATGCATTACATATCCCAAATAATCGTACAGACTGAGATATCAACCATTACATAATTTTCAAATTTATTAAACAATAAATAAATGGGTTTCACTGTCCAGTGTTCCCTGCCATGGGTTCTGATCTTTTTTTGCGCATGAGGGGAAATCTTCATAAAGACTGGTTGGCAGTCGACGGGGTAGTGTGAGATTTTTATCCAATAAAACCTGTCCTTCACTTCTGCCATCTACCTTGGGATCACCTTCGCATTACTTTAGTGGTTGTATTGATTTTCATTCTGGTCTTTTTCCTTACACTCGACGTCTCCCCTCCATTTTTCTATGATTAGAAGTTGGAGTAGAAGTCTTCTGTTTACTTTCAATTCCCTTTCTTCATTTTCCTTTTCTTTTACGATGTTGTTGATCACTTCGCTTATCGCCTGCTTGCTTTCCTTGGTTTCTCGCATTTTTAGCCGGATAGGGCTTGCATCATGTGGTAGCTGACGTTTCCATTGGGCCTATTTACCCATGGATCTATTTCTCTAATCAGGCGTCTCAGCCATTCACCCTTTTCCGAGGCCTCTCAGCAGTTTTGCTACTTCGTCATGAGGCGTCTTTTTCCTCTGCTTTATTAGCTAGACCTCTTTTCTTTTGGCAGCTAGCAAATCGATGGACTGGAGACCCGCGATGCTGCCTCCCCATAGATCATTCTGAATGCTTCTGTGACCCTTATAGCCATCCTCCTCTGGACTTTTTCTAATATTTTTCTGGTTCGCCCGATATTAATGACTAGTTCCCAGACTTGGGATGCTTATAGCATTGTGCTCTCAGCCACAGAATGCAGGATACTACTTTTTCTATCTTTGAAGCGCGCGACATTATTTTCCCTGCCTTAATTTTCGTTTTCGTGACGGGGTTCGGCGAAGTTAAGGTTTTTGTTCAGCCAGAGTCCCAGGTATTTAATCGCGTTCTTGGATGTCACCTGGACTCCCAGTACGTTAAAGATAACTAAGTCCAGAATGCGTCGACGGGTGAGCAGAACGGCCACCGTAATTTTTAGGAGCTAATTGGAGGAGTCTACTCAGAATCCAAACGCTTCTAGGGCTATATTTGCCCTGTCCATAAGATGCTGCTCATCCCTACCTACGACCACTATATCAAAGTCGTCTGCAAATCCAATCAGTGAGACTCCTTCGGGAAGTGGAAGCCTCAGGATGTCGTTCGTATAAAATATTCCGGAGCTTGGGCCCCAGTACGAAGCCCTGGGGGACGCCAGTGTTTACCACCCTCTCTGTGGATTTGTTCCGCTTCAAATATAATTTTCCTTGCGTTAAAGTAACTTCTTACCGTAGAAGATAGGGCTCTACTTCTTTGTCCATAAGTATATTGAGTATTTTTTTGCCATGAAGCCGAGTTTTGATAGTTAAACATATGCTTAGTGTATTCCCCCCATATTCCAAAAAACCGTAGGGGTCATGATATACATTATAATGTTCAAATAAAATTGAATAAAGAAATATATTTTTCATTGTCCACTAATCTCTCTCATGACTTGTGATATCCAGACATCTGCTTAGTGTACCGTATAATCCGCATAATCCAAATAACCCTAGGGGCCATGACAACAACCACTTTCAAATAAAATTGAGTAAAATTAATACCTTTCGTTGTCCATTATTCTCTGCCATGCCTTGCGTTATCTAGGTATAAACTTATGCTCTCAATATTCCAAATAACCGTAGGCGCCATGATATCGACCGTTTTATAATTTTCAAAAAAAAAATGAATAAAATGTATGCTTTTCGTTGTCTATATCACGGTTTGTGATATCTAGACATACACTTTACACCTCATGAATAAATACGGAAAAATGACTTATGCTTATTGAAACATTCAGTTATTACACCTGCTATTACTTTAATTGCACTTCTTGGACAATAAAAACTTTTTGAATGTGGGTAGATAACCCCAATATATTAGACACTGTGAAATAGAGCATGACACATCGTAATTCTAGTTTTTATTTGCTGTGTAGCCATATACTTTTTTGATAAATTTGTACATAGGTTGTCAATGTATTTCTGCCATGTTAACTGCTATAATTATACCTAGCGATTTCATTGTTTCATAGGTTGTTTTCTGGGTAGAAAACATGCGAGTATTTGTTTTGTTTGTATTTAAACAAAGTTTGCTTGCATTAATCCAATTCAGTGATTGATGTATGATACCATCAATTCGCTCCGTAAATGTAGTGTCATCTGCAAACAGAATTGAATATATCAGCATAACATGTGGTAGATTATTGATATAAATCGGAAACAATAGCGGACCTAGGGCACTACCCTGCAGGACACCGTTAGACATAACCAAAAAAACTGCTAAAAAATATCGTTGTAAAACACACACTATTGTCTATCTGTTAAAAAGGATGACAATAAATTTAAAATCACCACTTTAAAACCATAACACGCTAGTTTGTCCAATAAGATCGTTAGAAATACAAATAATTTCTTAAATCTTGAAAAATTATTATGATTGTTTTAATTGCAATGATTATTATTATCGTACATTTCATTGCATAGCATTGATTATTTAATGCAAAACGGATCTTAGACCGCCGCGCCGTTACCTGCACTATTGGTTCAGTTTAAACAAGTCAAATATATTCAGATTTTTTTATTGGTGTATTTATTCTTTATAGCGAAATTTTTGTTGCAGTTCTGCGTATTATGTGTTTACATATTAATTAATTATATACGTAGAAGTACTATGCATGTTACAATAAACATCTGATACAGGTATTCAAAATAATACAAGAGGTAACAAGTAACGGAATTGTAGAAATGTTACCCAGATGCGGTATTATCCCATTATCATAAGCTGCTCTATTCAATTTGCTTGTATTATAGCGAAGTACACCCACAACTTGTAATTAATTTGCCGTTCTTATTAACAGTTGCCACTGGCGTTTAGTTCTGGTATCATGTAGCTCACAAGATAAAGGTACCATGCATATTTGTTATGTTTTGAAAGCTCTAAGATATAATTTTCCTTTCAGCACATTTCCCTTTGCCGTTTAAAATGATGAAAAAAATGTCTCTAAAGTAGATATGCACATTAATTTTAATTTATATATCTCTTATTAACGGCACTCAACGTATTCATTAATCGAGAATTGTCATATTGTCATATGTATTAAACGCATGTGAATGTTACAATATACATATAATATAATAATAAAAAAATCAAACTAAGAATCTAAATTAATAAAAATGTATAATGTCGTACAAAATGGATTGTTAATTAATACAAATAAAAAGAAACTTTCTAATTTTCAAAAAATGGCATACATGGTCCACATCTGATTGATTTTTATGCAAATATTCAGAAATGTTTAGTCTCTTGTTAGGTCGGGTGGTGTGGGGTCGCTTCGGGCTTAGAGAACTTAAAATCAAATTATAACAATACAAATCTTAAAATATAAAACATTTTAATTGTATAATTTTAACAAGAACAAATAAAATCAACGGACGTATGTAAAAGCGTACACCGTTGAAGCAGAAACTTTAAAACAATGCAAAAAATAAATATGTAAACTGTAAAGGATTTGTGTACATGAATTTTGAATTTTGATGATGTTACGATGAGATAAGCTGCTGCAGTAAAAAGTTCGCCACTAAATAATACAGAACTGGAGAGCGGGAATGTCTAACGCTGATGTTTGGGTATTTTAATAATAATTCATGTAAATAATAATGTGTTTATGATTTGGAATAAATTTTGTGGGGAATTTCGACAACACAAATGAACAAAATGAAAAGAAGAGAAAAGTAAGAAAAAATGTTGAATTTTGGTGCCACTTTTATAGTGTGGGCATATTCTCTCATTTTTGTGGGAGAATGTTTAAATGTTGTCTGAAAATTAGTAACGTTTGGTACCGGAATTTGTTTTATTCTAAATGGCGCGTTATATTGCCTTATTTGTGTATTGTTGGCGATTAGTGGACAATCAGAGAGTTATACCATCCGGTATATGCCAAAAAAGCTAATATTTTATTGTTTACTTTTTAAACGATTGTATAGTTCACAGTGGTCTAATCATTTTCGCATTTAAATTCATTAACGAGTTGGAAATAATTGAGAGTGAGTCATATTTAGCTTCTGGAGCATTGTAAGGGACGATGAGAGAGGGAATATACTCGTACTATTCATTTATTTATTAACGGGTCAATACCATTAATATGCACGCATAAAGTTTCTAATAAAATTATTACTTTTGTTAATACAGCCAGTTCGAAGAACTCGGTCAAATCAATTTGTATTTCAATTGCCCATTTTTTTATCAAAATAGTTGTGACATAATATCAGAGTTACTCATTACTCATATTTTTTTCATATGAAGCATGAAGGATTAAAAATCCTTATGTTTGCTATGTGTATTTATAAATACCCTAGAGATTTATTAATAAATGAAAAAACAATATTTTCTAAGTGTGTTAAAAGTGTGCTTTTATATTTCTACCTCCTATTGGTAAATATGTAATTATATAGAAAAAAGTTGCCGTCAACTTGTCGCGTTTCGAAGTCAAAGCACCTTAAGTATTAGTTTACGTTCAATGTCTATTTTACTAACTTTTATACCGTTTTCCGCTTCGTTCCGTCCGCATGCGTGTTCCTTATATTCACATGCGATTATGTCGAAAACTACTATCCTAGAAAAAAAAGGCAAATAAAAAAGTTGCCATCTTTATTTCTTCCCAATATAGTTGGTATCTATTTCAAAAGATAAAAAAAGTTTACTATTTACTATACTTACCCTTGCAAAATTCTCACATTCTATCTACATAGTCTTAGAAAAAAATACATATTTTCTACACTTATTAAAATTTGATCTTCATATTAACACATTTTGTTAACAAATATGTAGTGATAATACGGTAAACATTTGTGACCAGTTCGTTGTTCCGTTTTTAATAATTGTAAAAATTATTTTACCATTTTTATATAATTTTAATTTTACCTCTATCTTTTATCTCGACTAATCAAACTTGTTAAATGGCCATACTTTATACTTAAAAAAAAATTTTTATTGCGAGCTACACTGGCCCGACCGCTCCACTATACCTGCTTTTGTTATATATCAACAGTAAGTGTTTTATTTGTTGATTTATTTATTTCAATTTATCATCTGAAATGTCGAAAATGGAAGCTAACCAAGATTGTGACCTTTCTAATCAAATTTTATTGAAATCTGTGAAAACAACAGGAAAACTGAATCCCACGAAATCTGCTGGAAGTTTTGCGAATGGAAAAAAATATATCAATTGGGATATCTCATATACATAATAAGCGGCACTTTTTGACATACAAGTGATCTCTTTTTTTCACTTCCAGTTTCGCCGGAAGTGACACTGACTTTTGATTTTTAAATAAAACACCCTGTATATTATTGCATTTTTGAATTCTGCATAATTTTCTGAATCCAACGATACCAAATAAGTGACATTTCAAACGTCAATATTTTTTATAATATAATTTTTAGTTTTCTATTTAAGTGTGCTATGACGGTTCCGATTTATTCTAAATGACCCGTGTAATGCTAGAAAAATAGAAATCGCGTCAAAAATACTAAATTACGTAATTTTGGGCAAATAAAGTTCATCAAAATGGTTTTTGGGGCCAAACTTAATTTTTTCAAATAGAACCATATTGGTACCGTGGTACCATTTATTAGTACTATTAATAAGGAATTTATTCATATGTCGTATTAAAATGTGCGATAAATACAAACAAAATTACAGCTAAAAAAAAATAGGAAAATACAATTATGTTCTAATTACCTTGTTATACATAAGGTGGCTTTAGAATAAAAAAAACACAAAATGTTACAACAGTTGTTCAAAATGCTGTCCATTAATGTCAATGCACTTCTGAATTCGCCCAGCTGTTTCTCGAAGAACGTTAGCCAATTGCAGGGCCGTTATGCTATTAATTGCGCGTCTTACTCGCAGCTCCAGATCTTCACGGGTTGTAACGGCGATTGCATAGACAATAATTTTTGAATGACCCCAAACAAAGAAATCAAGGGGTGCTAAATCAGGTGACCTTGGAGGCCACCTCACAGGACCATTCGTCGAAATTACGTTTTCTCCGAATCTCCGTTGAAGCTAATCAATTACTATCCTTGAATTATGGGGAGGAGCCCCATCTTGGAAATACATTCCCTGTCGTAAATGGAAAGGTAATTCAGCTAAACTGTCCTCAATTTCATTTTGCGGAAATCCCAAGTGTCTGGGATTTTCTTGTGACCAATATTTTGTATTTTGTCGGTTAAATAATCCCAAATTTGTAAACCTAGACTCATCCGAAAATAAAATCATTCCCAAAAAATAATTTTTTGGCTGCACTGCAAAATCCAATTACAATATTCCATCCTACGTTTGTAATCATTTTCGTACAAGTGCTGGTATAATTTTTATTTAAAAGATTTATAGTGGTATTTGTGCAAAATTCGGCTTACTGTTTGGTGACTGATTTCCAATTCAAATCCAATTTGCCTTAAAGAAACAGTCTTATCAACTGCTACTCGAGCCAAAACATTAATTTCCGTTCCTTCGTCAATATTGAAAATTTCTTCGGGATCATTGTTGGTCTCACTTCGGAATTAAAATAATTTCTGTCTGGACATTGTCTATCAGGATATCGGTCGGCATAAAGGTGTCTAGCCGCAACAGATTTTTTTTCTACATTCCCCATAAATAATTAACATATCCACTTTTTCATCTCTTGTATAAATTTGCGGCATTTTGAACACAATTAACAAGAACTTTAAACAATTTTTAAAGACACAATAAACACACCGGTAAACCAACAAATGTTTGACAAGCTAAATATTTCATTGTTTTCAAAGCCACCTTCGTTAGTTACTTCTTAACATTTAATTAGAACAAAATTGTATTTTCCTATTTTCTTTTAGCTGTAATTTTGTTTGTATTTATCGTACATTTTAATACGACATGAATAAATTCCTTATTAATAGTACTAATATGGTACCATGGTACCAATATGGTTCCATTTGAAAAAATTGAGTTTGGTCCCAAAAACCATTTTGACGAACTTTATTTGCTCATAAATCACGTAATTTAGTATTTTTGACGGGATTTCGATTTTCTAGCATTACACGTCATTTAGAATAAATCGGAAATGTCATGGCACACTTAAATGGAAAACTAAAAATTATATTAAAAAAAATATTAACATTTGCAATGTCACTTATTTGGTATCGTTGGATTCAGAAAATTGTGCAGAATTAAAAAATGCAATAATATATAGGGTGTTCTATTTAAAAATCAAAAGTTAGTGTCACTTCCGGCGAAACCGGAAGTGAAAACAGAAATCACTTGAATGTCAAAAAGTGCCGCTTGTTATGAATATGAGATGTCCCAAATTCCAATCAATTATCTTCAAAACTAAATGAGAAAAGGGGGTGTACCATGATCCTGTTACACCCGGTATATCAATCAAAATCTCGAAGTCAAAAAAAATCTCGAAGTCAAAAAAAATCACGATTACTATACTTCCTTATAATAGATATAGGAAAGTAAAAATAGAACATTAAATTTAAAGTCACATTTATTGCAGTTGTTACTAACTCTGGTGGTGTCCCAAACACCTGGACATCATCATCCACCATGTTAAATATTTTTTAATATTTTTTTAGCACTTACAAATATTAAAGTGAAATAAACACTGAATCTTACTTTTATCATAACAATAAATAAACAGTCATGGAAACGATTTTATAAGCAATTAGATTTTAATGAAAAAATTTTATGCATTAATAAAAATTCCTGAATTTATAATAATATTGATTGCGATTTCAGAAAAAATAGTATGTGTACCTCGTAGTAAAAGCACATTCCCGGACTTCAATGCTTGTTGGCCTCGGCGAACCATTTACATAGTCGTCCGGGAATGTATTGCTTTTACTACTAGATACACAATGTACTACTTTGCCACTACCCCTTCCCGGCACCAATCGATTTTTGTACGACCACGTCAAATTTAATTCTTAAGGCTCATTTAATAATAGCCAAAACATGTTGAGCATGAAGTACTAACGAACTTTTTATTTCAGGCTTGTAGGATGCGTTTTTTAATCTATTATATTAAAATCTCGAAGTATACATGAATATATCTTCATACATTTTGCCTTCTCGCTCAACCAGACTTCGAAAAGATCATTCGGGGAAATGACATACATATCTAAAAAATATAATAAAAGAATCAATCAATCAACTGCAACTAGATGCACTCAAATTTACTATAATTTGGTAGAGTAAGAAATAACCTTTCAAGTAGATACAAAACTATTACAGAAATCCACAACAATCGATATAGGTCTAACCATGTAGGAATATTGTAAAAAACTTATTTAATTCGTTTAGAAACGAGTAATAAAGTCTTGTACTATCTTTTTATATTTTAAAAAATCAGACATTTTGTTTGCTTCGTATTTATGTATTTCCAAAAAAAAAGTAATAATAAAATAATTATTATTGGGTATTACATAAGCATCTTTTCAAACCTAATATATTAGCAATAATACATACCTATAGCTTTTTACATCTTTTACTGTCATTATTATCTGAATGTGCCAGATTGAGTAGTTGTTTTAATACTTTCTGCGATAAAATGTATTTGATGTGTCGTGTTTGATTTATTATCTACCTAAAACTTATACAGTGTGGCCGTTAAATATGGAATAAATTTGTTATCTCTTAAATCAAAAATATTTAGAAAAAATCCTGACACATCGATTTTTAATTGCAATTGCGCACCTTATCCTTCATTTTTTTTTGTTGTGACGTCATCACTGTTTCTGTTATGACGTCATCGTTTTTTTAACGGAAAACCCTTATATTTCTCCATTTTTGGATTTTGAAACAACAGCTGATTCCAAAGATGTATCATACTTAGGGTCTAAAATTGATCAGTTGAACGATACGGCCATTTTGAATATAAGAATTTACTAATTTTTCATGTTTTGTTTGAACAAATAATAGTCACTAGAACTAACGGTTAGTTAATAATAAAAACATCTTATAGTAAACGTTCGTACTGTACCTCTTGTTGTAGCTGATAGTACCCTAAATGATGAATAAAGTGTTGCTGAACCTTGTTTTTAGTTTCCTGAAAAATGTTGTTTATTTCTGGTCTAATTCTCTCTTTTAATTTAACAGTGTTTTCCGGTTTGGTTTTATAAACTAAGTTTCTTAGATGGCCCCACAGAAAATAATCTAATGGATTGAGGTCCGGTGACCTTGTTGGCTATTCGATGGATCTACGTCTACCAATCCACCTGTTCAGAAATATTTGATCAAGATACCTTCGAACGTCTGCTGCATAATGGGGAGATGCATCATCCTGTTGATACCACAGGCTTTCGTCAACATTTCCAGGATTAATTTTACTGGAAAATAAATTTAATAACGTTGGGATGAGATAGAGCATTTAAAATTGGAGATATGCTGGTCCGTTTACATTACCTTCGAACAAATACGGTCCAATGATTCTATTTCTTAAAATTCCCGCCCACACGTTTACCTTTTGTAGATACTGTGTGTGCTGGTGCGGCATCCATCGAGGGTTTTCACTTGCCCGGTATCTACAATTGTGACAATTCACTTCACCATTTAATTTAAAAGTGCAGTCATCGGAAAGAATAATATTTTTTATCAGAAAAGGATCACCATTGCACACATTCATCATTGTTTCACAAAATTATATCCTCTGATCTGGATCGTCATCATTTAGTTCTTGCACAAGCTGAATCTTAAAGGATGACATTTTTTCTAATTTTAATATTATATGTACTGACGTCTTAGTAACATCATAATCGCGATTAACCTGGAAAACGCTGGTATGTGGATTTTCTTCAACAGCCAGTAAAATATTTAAGTTTGTATCCTCGGCAACAACTGGGCGACCTATTTTGGGTAAATCTTTCACCGTACCAGTCCATTTTTTTTAAATTTTACTCATTGTCGAGTGAGTTATGGGTCGTTCTGGATATTTAGTATTAAATAAATTACATACTTTTTGTTAAGGCGCACCCTATCACCATACCTAATCATCGTAAGAATTGCAGTTCTCTGCTTTACAGATACACTCATGCTATAAATTAAAATAAATCGACAATAATTATTGGGAAACCACTATTGCGGTAAAATATTATTAAGTGATTCACTGTCAAAGACGTTAATTATAAAAAAAACAAAAAAAACTAGCCTACTTCAAAAATTAATAAAAAACGTGTTTATTTTATTTTTTTTACTTGTTTTAATCAGCTGTTGAGGCAGATCCAAAAATGGAGAAATATACAGAGTATTCCATTTAAAAGACAGATCGATGACATCATAACCGAAACAATGATGACGTCATGATCAAATAAGATAAATGATAAGGTGCGCAATTGAAATTAAAAATCGCCGTGTCCGAGATTGTTTTCTAAATGTGTTTGGTTTAAGAAATAATGAAATTATTCCATACTTTACGGACACATTGTATACTAGCGCATTCAGAAAAAATAACAGTGGAAAATGTAAGAAACAATAGGTATTTATTATTGTTATCAATATCATATTAGGTTTGAAAGAATGCCAATAATCATTTTATTTTCTTTTCCTAGAAATGCCTTTTTTATATGTTTATAAGTCTTAGAGCTCACAGTGGCAAGTGTGACTAGATAATCTCTCCGTTGAAGCTGCGGGATCGAATCCCGCAATTGGCATTGGCAATGTCGATGAGAATATTTGTGTCCGAGTTTTTTCATAAGTGTAACCCTCGCCATGCAGCTTCGGCTTTGAATAGGGGATTTGTCTAGTTTATGGAGTGTTTATTTATTATTATTCCTTATTTATTTATTATTTTTCATAATTTGTTTATTTTTAGACAACGTGATATATAGTTATTTTAATGAAATTTATCTATAAACATGTTTGGCTTGAAGTTTATTAAAAAATAAACTGAAAAATAAAAGGTTTGCAGGACCAGATGATGTTCCAATGTTTTTAATTAAACGTGTGTTGAAATTAATAATAGGACCAATAACATACCTAGTGAATTTGTCTTTTTTTAAATGGTATTTTTCCCGATTTATTAAAGGAAGGAAAAGTGGTACCTATTTAAAAAAAAAGATCCAATGTTTTTAGAAAATTATAGACCGGTTACTGTCCCGTCTGGCTTTTCTAAAGGTTTCGAGTATGCTTATTTAGATCGATTGACAATATTCTTAAATAAATTTAACATTTTATCTGATAACCAGCACGGTTTTCGTTCTGGAATGTCCACCATTACTGCCACAAATTCTTCTTTTAGTGAAGTCATTAGGTGTATTGACACAGGCGAATGTCCTGTTGGGGTTTTTTGTGACCTCAGTAGGGCATTTGACTGCGTAAATCATAATATTTTACTCGATAAACTTTACGATTATGGCATATGGGGTCCTCCGTTAAACTGGCTCCTTTATTTTCTTAAACTACGTAAGCAGTATGTTTCTTTGCATTATACTAGTCGTGATTCCGTAAAAAAGATAAATTCTAACTCTTGCCTTGTTGAAATGGGTGTACCGCAAGGTTCAGTTCTTGGCCCTGTACTTTTTATTTTATGTGTCAACTCACTTGAATCAGTGTTAGGTAAAACTTTCTTTACTATGTATGCTGACGATTTGTCTTTAATTATTTCGAACAAATCGTCCGACAGACGTGTAACTGGTTTAATCAGAACTATTTATATTTCAATGCTGATAAAACACAAATGATTAGATTTCATAATAGACAGAAAAAGTGTGATAATGTAGTAGTAAATATTAACAATACTGTTCTTGATAGTCCTGCTGCAGATAGTGTTAGTTTTTTAGGAATTCATTTAGACAAATGTCTCAATTGGAAAGTTCACTGCAAACTTCTGGTTTCTACTTTGAATTCAATAAATTTTTTATTTAAAAATATGAAAGAAATTTTAACGAAACAACAATTAATAAATTTATATTATGCACAAGTAGAGTCGCGACTATGATATGGTGTCTGTTTCTGGGGCGAGTCCACACTATCACATACTGTTTTTACATCACAGAAACGTATTCTGCGCAACATGGCGAGTTTGCCTAGTACACACACTTGCAGAAACATTTTTGTAGAATTTAAACTTCTTACATTAACATCTTTATTTGTATTTGAAATGTGTACATACGTTTTAAAAAATATACATAAGTTCTACCTTAATAAAGACATACATAGCGTAAATACTAGGCATAGAAATGATATTCGTGTACCTTTTTCTAAACTATTAGTCACAAATAAATCACCAAATTATTTAGGACTGAAAATTTTTAATAATTTGCCTGATAATTTAAAAATGGTACTAATTTATATAAGTTTAAGAAAAAACTGAAATTATTTTTAGTTGATAAATGTTTTTATTCCTTATCTGAGTTTTTTGCTTAGATTAAATAGTATTTATTGTTCTTTTGTCTTTTAGATTTTATTGTTTTTGTTTTTACCTACTGACTATTGTTATACAGTTGAATTATACTTAAACAAAATAAATGAATATGAATTTGAATTTGACTTTTTTATGTGTATTTTTAAGCTCATTTAAAAATTTTTATGTTGTACTAAATTTTTATGCAATTTGAAGCTCTATTTTTGTTTTTTTTTTTTAACTTAAATATCTACACTCTAGTTATGCCTGTCATAATATCAATGCAAATATTCTATTTTAGAGTTATTAAAATGTTCCACATAATTAATAATATCCATCACAAAGACTAAATCATTAATTTGATAAAACATACTTCATTAATGTTGATATATTCAGAGAAGAAAATGGAGTAAAATATTATAGCCAAGAAATAAACTAGCAGAAGTTACAGTTATGATTTCACAAGATGAGGAAAAAGGGTGGCGTGAGAGCGTGGAAGCGAGCTAAAATTAGCAAGTTCCAGGTAACGGATGAGAAGAGGAAATAGAAACGGAAGTGGTTGGAGCCACGTTAGGGATGTTGCTTTGCCGAGAATGGGAACTGGAAGTGACGACATCATCTCTGCGTTATACAGGAACATCAAATTACTACCTTATTTACTTTATGTCTCTAGATACAATAAAGAACTTCCAAAATTAAATCTTTCTTTTTCATATTATTCTATTTTTAAGAAGCAGCAGATATCCATTTTTATATCTATCATTATTTTTATTAATTTTGATATTACCAGCAATACAGTCTCATAGAGAAACATAATAACAACAGGGTGTTACAAATAATTTAAATTAAATATTGAAGGCATAGGGAATATGGCGCGGAAAAGCGAAAAAAATATATCAATTTTACTAATAATGTTATAATAAAATACCGTATCTCAATAAAAAAGGTGGGATAATATATTCACAAATAGTAATAAATAGAATGTTATACCTGAAAGGTACAAAGTCGTAATCTTCTCATTTTATTTAATTAAAAATTAAATAAAGTGACACATAGCTAATACTTTCATAGCAGCTATATACTTCATGATTTATTAACTTGTATTATACGAAGAAGTGCTTAAGCTTTAATTGCGATTGACCTAGTATTGACTAGTAAAGGATTTTTACCTAATGAAAGAAAATCCTTTTTTTTGGCCGTCGTGAACATCATTCGTAGACTGGTTTCTGGTTGTTGTCTTCCTCAGTACGAAGTAGGTGTACGCAACATCAACAATAATGATCTCAGTAATATATACCTCCATGTGATAGTAAAGTGCTAACGAATTATAAAGTAACTCCATCTACCAACAGTCAATCCCAATGATTAAATTGAAAATGCTCCAACACAGCGAAATTTACTAATAAAGATTGGTAGCTGTCGTAGCTGTTGCAGCAATTTGTCTACCGAAAAATGTCAGATTCTGGTAGCGCAAACCATGATTTCTTGCATTTCACTATCTTCAAATAATTCTTTATTCACCTCAAAGTGCTATTTTGGTAGTACAATTTATTACATTGTTTTCTCTCTTGCAATTGATATTCTTCAATTATTTTTAGAATGTAAATTTATTCTCTGCAGAATGCACCTTTATTTCTGTCGCTAGTGTTCGAAGTTCGAAGCGACATAACTTAAATGATACTGAAATTTGAAATGGTGAACCGCGCACACCGCTCCGCTGCCAACAGTCAAATGTAAATTGTGCATACTAATGACATTGTTCGCCTCTTCGTATTTTATTTGTGTTCCATCTTTTAAGTAACATAAGGAATTGCCTCTTCTGTAACTTAAAAAAGAAGAAACACACACACACATGTATATATATATATATATATATATATATATATATATTGCTACGTACAAAGCGTAATAAAAAAAAATTATTTATCGTTATTTAATAATAACAAAAAAAAAAGGTGAAAGGTGAGTAATCTTCGATGGATACCTCTCCGGTACTCGCAGCAAATGTTTATTATAGTGTGCCGTTCGAAAATCAAGTAGGAACCACACACTTGCTAGCTCATCGGGGGGGGAGCAGGTAAGACAGCTAGGTGGTAAACACACAAACAACAAAAAAAAAACTGGATGTTTAAAATCAAAGGATATATTACAAAATTATATAGGTATATTATAATATGCAATGACATTTACGGATAGATATGTACATATATTGGTAAATACAACAGAGAAATACTCGCACTGATGGGAGGGTTGTTCCCATATACACTTAATACTCATAGAATATATATGCATATAAAAATAAAATAAACAAGATATATATGCTACAAATATCCAATAAATGGCATAAATATGTGTAAAAAAAAAAGCAAACAAAAATGTGTGTACTAGGGCACTTATCTTGTAACTGGTGAGCGGCGGGCGTTGTCAATAGTGTCTAGGGGTTGTAGCCAAATGGGTGAGCGCTACACAGCTAGGAGATGTTCTCTGGATGCGATGGCCGGGAATCGGTCCCACAAAACGGTGGTGAACCAAAAGGCGACACCTCAAAACGGTGAACCAAAGGTGCACTATTTAAATATTTCCTCAGGGTGGAAGGAAAAAATATGACCAAAACAAAAAAAAATTCCGGTTTGACTGTAGTCTCCAAACCTTAAAACCACTGGAAGTTTCTCGACTGGCACCTCGACACGGTTTAACGAGTTAATCCCAAAATGTAATTTCGTGAAAACTAACTAAATCACATAAGATGATAATCTAATCACGAACACGGCAGTGCACTCACTATTGATCCCAATACTCAAAAATTGGTAACTCACAATAAAGAACGTGTGAACGCAATGCCTACCCCGTTAATAATCCCCAAAACATGGCTCTCCCGGAAAAAGAAGGAAGAGAAAAAAAAATCATAAAAACCAGCATTTCAGAAAAACCATTCAAATGCAGGAAATGAACGGTGTACCGCGTTAATTGTTGACAATCCAAGTCAAGAAGAACATAAATTACAGAAACCCTACTGTTTAAAATAATACCACAAAGTGAGACACATACTATTTTCTCTTAGACTAGGAGACCTAATAAACAAAATATTATTTAGAGAAGACAAATTTAAATTACAGAGGAAAATTACCCATACCACGTAAGTCATGTTAACATCTTATATCGTTCACGACCTTCAGATGGTATCAAGGTCATGACCTGAGAGACACAGGACCGGAGGTCTCAATCGCCACAAGCCCACAAATTTAAACAATGAAATGGTTACTGTTTACTACCATATTACAACAGTTGAACAGCTAGGATGCTTATGCAGTATGTTACTATGTTGGTTGTACCGCTGAATAGAAAATATAACAAAATTAGCGCCTAGTAATAAAGCCGTAACCTAAGGCGGTCCTGTAATATTGGACGTACCGTCTTGCGCTCTTACGCTAAAACGTTGCAACCGTAACGACAGCTACTTTTGCCTACGTAGTGCGTAAAGTTTAATTTGAGTTTTGACAGACAACATAATAACCTAAGCTGAGAATTGTAAAGTAAAAGGTTTATGGTATATTACTAACACAAGTAACCATTACTGGATAACAAGCCCTATTAAGGTAAGTCCCCAATTATTTTCTTTATTTCACAATAAGAAAGAAACGATATCGTTTTTGTCTGTTTTCTTTCATAGGTTATATTGTATTAAACACACTTTATTACATTGTAGGTACGGTCATTACTCGAAAAACAATTAAAATTGAAAATGCATATCAATTAATTCAACCCTAAGCCGAAGTACGTGGCAGGCAATGAGGACAGAAATAATTTCTTACACGAGAAGAGGCTGGATTGGACTAATAATATTGGTAAGTTACTATTAATATTATATTAGCGATATAGACAAAATAAAGACATCTATACATTTGCCCTGTGACACTTATTATTTACTAAAACAAACCACTGGATGATGGTCTTCTATAAAATTTGTTTTGTTTTAGATCTTTTGAAGTAACAATCAGAGCGAAATTAGCAACATCGAAGGACGCGCGGAAAATACAAGGAGACAAGTTTCATGACTACCTGATGGATTACTAATTTAAAATAATAAAATATTGAATTTAAATTGTAATTAAAATCCAATAAACAAGCTCATATTTAGGAAAGTAACAGTGGTATTTTATTTTATTTTATTTCAGGCCTCATGAAATTTTCAAGTGTAACAACACCCCCCTTACCCAAAGAAAATTTACCGTCGGGAAATTTTAAAGATACCCTAAGAAATACATTACACTAAATAACACTATAAACTAACACTATAAACTGGTACATGCTTGATCCATATGCAATTGGCCAATATGTAGACGTACATAAAACCTAACCTAAACGATACACATACGATACCTAAATATTAAACCTCCTAGAAACGAAAATATTGGCCACAGGAAATCCCATCTATATAAATCCGAAACGAACTAAACCATTAGTACCTACTAGATAGAGAGATATCTACCAGTTTTTTTTTACAACAATAAACATCACAGTAATTACATTTTACAACATATTTTACCGAATCAGTAAGCCACTTAGGTAGTATCTAGTTTGAGATCTTTTGCATGCCAGACACCGGCGTTATTACCGTTCAAACCAACTAGTTCATAAGTCCAGGGAGATACGACTTTACGTACGACAAGTGGACCTACATATCGAGGAGCTAGCTTAGCGGTGAAATATCTAGATCCGTCCGACAGAACGTAATTCCTTCGCCATACTCTTTGACCTACGATATAACGTACGTCTCGTCGTCGCAAATTATAAGTCCTAGCACTTCTTCCTTGTGCTTTGCTAATTCGTGCTCGTACATCTTCAAAAACTTTAGCTAATACTTTGGATCTGTATTCCGGCTGAATGGATGGAGTAGCAATTTGAGGGTCGTCACTGATTGCAGGTGTGACATGATCAGATCCCGATAGCACAATCTCTCGACCAAAGTTTACAAAAAATGGGGACATACCCGTTGTCTCACTAGGCCCTGTTCTCATAGCACAAGCAACCTTCTGAAGTAAAGTGTCCCAAGAACGGTGATTATCTTTAACATATGAAACTAACATAGTTTTCAAGGTTCTATGCTGAGCCTCACATGGATCCGCCTGCGGATGATAGTTAGCAGTTCTAACGTGCTTAACCTGATACGCATCAATCAGTTTCTTAAATTCCTTGCTGATAAACTGCCTACCATTATCAGAAATAATTGATTTCGGAACACCAAACAACAAAAAGACATTCTCTTCCACCAACCGCGAAATAGTTCTCGCCGTTGCCGTGCGCATCGGGAGGAACAAACAAAACTTCGTGAAATAATCCTGTATGCTGAGAATGTACATATACCCATTAGAGCTTTTCGGTAAGGGACCTACAACGTCGATAGATATAAGTTCCCAAGGCCGTGAAACGTCCTTGCGACTACACATAAGCCCCGCCGGAGGCTTTTGTTCTGGTTTATTTGCCAAACAGACCTGACAAGAACAAATGTAGTGCGCAATGTCCGACTTCATCTTTGGCCAATAAAACCTACGCCCAACACGATGGAAGGTTTTGTACACCCCAGCATGTCCCGAAGTAGGTGGATCATGGTGGTTTTGTATAACTCCAGTACGATGCGATTTGGGGACGACTATCTTCCAATCGAATAGTGGATCATCGAGACCCGGGTACGCATTTTTTAGTCTTTTAAAAATGACACCGTCCTCGACACGCCATTGAGGGTGGTGTAAAGGACTGTCCGTAATCCTCTGAATCATTCGGTCATCGAGGGAGAATTTTGAGGGATCGATGTATCCCTCAAAATTCTGAGAACTCATGGACAGCTCATCTACAACAGGTACGGATCGGGAGAGTGCATCGGGTACGATATGATTCTTACCAGGTCGATGCAACACTTCAAAATCATACTGTTGAAGGCGAACGCTCCAACGAGCCAAACGACCAGAGGGATCTTTCAGATTATGGAGCCACTTGAGTGCAAAATGGTCGGTAATAACACTGAAATGAGTCGCTTCTATGTACGGTCTAAAACGTTCAATAGCCCAGAGCACTGCGAGACATTCCTTTTCGGTAGTGCTGTACTTCCTTTCACTACCACTCAAGGAACGGCTAATGAAAGAAACTACTCTCTCCCCTTCCTCATATGACTGAGATAGTACGGCACCAAGACCGAAGTCGCTGGCGTCAGTCTGTATGATGAATGGCCTGTCAAAATCGGGACAACTCATTATAGGGGCAGATACCAGATGTTCTTTAACCTGATCAAATGCTTGATTGCACTCTTCTGACCATTCGAATTTGGCATGCTTGCGGAGCAAATTGGTAATAGGCGACACCATGGTTGCGAAGTTTGGTATAAACCTACGGTACCAACTCGTCATACCCAATATCCGTCGAACCCCAGAAACATTTTTCGGCGGCTGTATATTTAAAATGGCCGATACCTTGTCTGGATCAACATGTAACCCACTACCGTTCACCACGTACCCAAGATACTTCAGCTCTGATCGACAAAATACACATTTGTCCCTTCCAACTGTAAGACCAGCACTTGTTAAGCGCCTAAATACCTCAGTTAAAACCTCAAGATGTTTATCAAAAGAGGGAGTGACGATGATAATATCGTCCAAGTAAACAAAGACGTACGGCTCCAGGCCCAAACCAAGGACTCTGTCGATCAACCTCTGCCACGTCGCGGGGGCATTATGCAACCCAAAAGGCATTCGGCAGAACTGATAGAGGCCTCGTCCCGGTACAGTAAACGCGGTCATTGGTTTACTGGACTCGTCAAGCGGCACCTGCCAATAGGCACTTTTAATATCAAGAGACGAAAGGTACTTAGCATCGCGTAGCTTATCAAGAGTATCCGTTACTTGAGGAAGCGGATACGCATCTCTTTGAGTAACCTTATTTACCTTACGGTAATCTACACAAAATCGGTAGGATCCATCCTTCTTCTTAACCATAACTATGGGTGACGCCCATGGGGAAGAGGATGGTTCAACGATTCCGCGTTGCAACATATCATCCAGCTCTGAATTAACATGTCTCTGAAGAGCAGGCGATATTGGATAAAATCTTTGTTTTATCGGTTCGGCTTCGGTTTTAATAGTATGATTAACAAGGTTAGTACAACCCAACCCTTCAGGAATCTCAGAAAAGGTACTTTCAATAAAATTCTCCAGCTGCTTAGACTGTTTAGGCGTAAGGTGTGAAGAATCCGTGATAGTAAGGATCTGATGATCCAATGGATCAGTGTCAGAAAAATACCAAAACCCGTGCCGCAAATCAGGCACAATGCCCATCTTGCGCCAAAAGTCTGAACCCAGAATCAACAAGTGCGGTAACGATGGTATTACCAATACATTGATCACCCGAATCTTGTTTTGTACGCAAAATGGAACGTTATAACTACCAACTACCTGACATTGTTCTCCATCGGCTACAGTACATGATTTGACCACGCTTGGCACTAACTCAAAATTCAAAGATTTAAATTGTTCGTATCCCCGACTACCTAAAACCGTCCGCGAGGCTCCAGAGTCTAATAAACCAAGAAATTCTTTATCTAAAACATTTACCCTGAGATATGGTCTCTCATCACCTCTAACGTTGGATAATACGAAATCGAGTTTGAAAGCAATTCCGGCCTCGAGAGTGGTCGAGTTCTCCAGTCCGCCCGGGTTCACCACTCGACCTACTGGTGGCCCGGCGGAGCGTTTCCCGAACACACCGTACAGGTTCGGATCGTCACATTCTGCCGACCACACTTAAAGCAGTGCATTGAAGGGGGTTGGTTACACACCCTCTTCACGTGACCTTGTTGGCGGCAATTCCAACAAATAACCATCCTAGGTACAACCCCGGAGGTAGAAGTCTGCCGTACAATTGGCGAATCATTGGATACGGAGTAAAGGGGTTCCACCTCGTGCACCTTAGGCCTACGGTACATTAGGTTGGCCTCCGTTACTACTCTAGGATTAGTGGGTGGCGGTCGCCAATGCTCTGTACGCCAGAAAACATCCTCAATGCCTTTACATTTTTCCACTAATTCGGAAAGAGAATTAACCGGTCGCAAGGCAAGCTTTTTCTGAATTTCAGGCAACATATTGTCGAGGATTATCTGCAAACGTTCGGATTCAGCAGGTTTACGTTTAAGTCTATTAAAATAGTTTTCCATAATAGCAATATATAAGGCTGACCTTTCATTGAAATGTTGGGTTCGTGACTGTATATCAGCAAAAAGATGTTTCTCATAATCCGTCGGCAAGTATGTATCCTTCAATAACAGAACAAACTCATCCCAGGAAGTTATGGTTGACTTGACTCCCCTAAACCATACTAAGGCCGCATCTGTTAATAAGGTTGTAGCACATCGAAATAGTTGTCCTTTAGTGATACCGCACGCTACCCGCATTTCCTCTACTTCTTCTAAGAAGTCCAGGACATTATTGAACCCAGTAAATCTAGTAATATTCCACTTAGAAACCACAGAAAAACATCTCGATTGCTCATCCACTCCCAATGGACGTACATGATTAGCCTCTGCTTGCAAATTATGCTGCCTAGTTGGCATAGTAGTATCGTCAATATTTAACGCCCGAATGTGACGCTCGAACGAATTCTGAAAGTTGTTATTTATATTTGAAGTAGAAATTAAATTATTCCCAGGATTTGGTTGTCGCGAGGGATTTGTCGCTACTCTCTCACCAAGTGAGTAGGCAGGTCCAGTTGATGTTAAGTAAGGATGGTTCTCCGATCGTACTAAACATGGATTAATGTTTGGCCGAGGGTTCAACAGATTCACGTTATAGTTAATATTTTGGGGCTCTTCATTAGACACGACTGGTGCTTGAGCTAAGTCTTGATTTATAGCTGGCTCAAAAGTTACGCTTCGACCCGTATTCCTAACAGAAGTATCATTTATGCCACCAAAGCGTCTATGAGTTGAACTATCTTGACTATGAGTAACAATCGGCGCGTTATTTGCTATAGAATACGTACAGCGTGCGTGATTTGAAGCATGCACGATATCTCGAAAAGAGGCACTCACGGTAGTACTAATAGGACTCACTGCATGTTGCGTAACATTATATGCAAAAATGTTCGAAGCTTCCGGATCCGTCGCCCTCATTTGAGACGAATAATGAGTATCAGATATAAGACTATATTGACCCCGATTTTCAGGTGCAGCAGAAAATGACTGATCATTGGTATTCCGCGAATTTACTTCGACTAAGTTCATCACCGGCACGTGATCTTGATTAAGCGATCTATTAGTATTGGACATTATTTCTGGTAACAACATATTTGGTTCATCCAAAATAGATCACTGCATGGAACCGCGGTGATTAAGGTTGTGCATAATTGCACCTAAGGTATCCATTAAACCTGTACACCGGTTTAAAAGATGACCTTTTACTTCGTTATCAGGGGTACGGCTTAATCTACCAGTGACGTGAACCAAACGTGTTTGAATCTTGCTATTTTCATTCACTGCATTACTAAAATCAAAATCATTAATAGCGCTCTCTAAATCATCTAACTTTGTTTCACATATCTGAATTTCTATTTGAGGTTCAAGTCCCGTGACGTCACATTGCATCTCGGAGCCTAATCTCTCCGCTCGTAATAGTAGCCGTAAGCGTTGACGTTCTTCATCTACACTACCAGCAATAGATGCACCGCGCACGCGTAACTCATAACTCAACTCCTCGCTTAGTAAACGATTTACTTCCATTATTGAGAAAAACAATACGATGAAAAAAATAAAAAATTTAAAACGTACAAGGAAATTTTACAAAGTCCTCCCCTCTTACCAATAAAAACAGAACTCTTGTCAAAGCATATAAAAGGAAACAGGCTATAGCATATATGACACTATTACCCGAAAACGTTACCTGTATACCAACAGCAGAAGGGCGGAACCAAAAAAAAAAACCGCGAATAAATCGTTTGTAACACCGAACTATATTACCCTGACAAGCACCAATAGGTAGTCAACGATACCCAAAATATCAATAGCCTTAAAAAAGAGACCGAAATTATAAAAAAAAAGTTAAGTGACTTACTAGGTTTCGGGCATGCGAGTATTACCAATATTAACAAATAATAATAGACCTAAGTTGCGCACTAATAAAATATACAATACCAAACTAATAAAACAAACAGACAACTTAGTCCAGTTTCGAAGTTGTAAGTGTTCACTCTGTACAGGTATTAGACGAAAATTAACTAAATTTCACAATAGACTTACCAAACGAAGAAACAATAGATAAACTATAAAACTGCTACACTTGTGTTTTTCGGCTCACCCTGTACTATACAACACTATCATCATCAAAGGGTAGCAATAGAAAAATAAAATAAAAACAATTTTTAAGGTTACTTACAAGAAAACCCACCCTTGGTTAATTAAACCAATAATAAAATGAGAAAACCGCCTAGTTTAGTAGTGTCACCCTATATTTCGAAAAGTACCATAATATAGATACTCTATATATATATATATATATAATCACCCTGTAGAAATAAATGACCTACAACACCATTGACAAAACCCCAGAATAGTATTTATCTTTAGATATTAATATCAGTTTAAACTATGAAAAATGAATTCATATACCTACCTATATAAAATACTATAGTATTTAAAGTCAACTTGTACAAATAATTACCCCATACATACTTGTTTAAAAAAAAATTAAATCCTATTTAGCCCGAAGAAAAATATCGGAAAACCACGAAAAAAAAAAATTAATTATTATTATTATTATTATTATTTTTTAAACAAGTTATAAATTGATGTAACCACCATGAAGAATATGAACTCTTTAAACACTTTTATATACATATATATATACTTTTTTTTGTTTACTCAATTGTCAATGTAAAATACAAAAGTACATCGATATATCAGCAAATTATGGCCAAGTATTTGTGATCACCCTGTGTACGTATTTTGCGAAATATCTAAAAATATCTAAATATTTACCTAAAATTCAAAAAATATAAATTGAAACAAAATATATGTACAATACACGTATACAGGTACTAAAGTTTTTTGCTCCACTTTATATAATTAACCATGGCGTATTTGCACATCCACAAAAAAATATATTATAAGAAGTATGTGGCTATTTTATGCCCGAGAGTATACTACAAATAATACCAATCTATATTTATTTTCCAGTATTTCGCAAAAAATAAGTACACCTATAAAAAAATATATTAAAAATGTTTAATACATTAAATGTGGAAAATAATGTTTGAAAAAAAACTAACAAATAAATTATACAAAAAGCAAAATAACGAAGCAGGAGTTCCAATATAGAAATCCCATTCGAATGTAAAAAAAATATTCAGATGAATTATTATTTTAACTATAAAAGTGTAAAATCATATGGCTAATATCAGTAAAAATTAATTAGTAAAAAACGTCTCCATATTCAAATATTTTGGCAAATACCATTTCATTAAAAGAACAGTAATATTACTAATTTTATAACACAAAGATCTATTTATAATCTATTTATAGTCAGTGTGGAACCAAATGGAATGATAGTGGTCACCATATGTATGTATAGCGCAATAAAATAACACACAACTATACAATTGTAACATACTCTAGAAAACTAGCATTATAGATTACTGTAATGACCTGAGTTAAACAACAATGTCAATTTTGGATTATAGTATGTTCATATGAAATAATTTGACTGAAAAAGGCAAAAAAAAATATATACACAATTTAGCCAATATAAAAAAAATATATTGAAAGTGTGTCCACCATGAAGCATGTGTCCCTGCAAAGTAAAAGCGTAAAAAAAAACAAATATACCACCCGCTGTAACCAATAAACGTTGGGCGCCAATTTGCTACGTACAAAGCGTAATAAAAAAAAATTATTTATCGTTATTTAATAATAACAAAAAAAAAGGTGAAAGGTGAGTAATCTTCGATGGATACCTCTCCGGTACTCGCAGCAAATGTTTATTATAGTGTGCCGTTCGAAAATCAAGTAGGAACCACACACTTGCTAGCTCATCGGGGGGAGCAGGTAAGACAGCTAGGTGGTAAACACACAAACAACAAAAAAACTGGATGTTTAAAATCAAAGGATATATTACAAAATTATATAGGTATATTATAATATGCAATGACATTTACGGATAGATATGTACATATATTGGTAAATACAACAGAGAAATACTCGCACTGCTGGGAGGGTTGTTCCCATATACACTTAATACTCATAGAATATATATGCATATAAAAATAAAATAAACAAGATATATATGCTACAAATATCCAATAAATGGCATAAATATGTGGAAAAAAAAGCAAACAAAAATGTGTGTACTAGGGCACTTATCTTGTAACTGGTGAGCGGCGGGCGTTGTCAATAGTGTCTAGGGGTTGTAGCCAAATGGGTGAGCGCTACACAGCTAGGAGATGTTCTCTGATGCGATGGCCGGGAATCGGTCCCACAAAACGGTGGTGAACCAAAAGGCGACACCTCAAAACGGTGAACCAAAGGTGCACTATTTAAATATTTCCTCAGGGTGGAAGGAAAAAAATATGACCAAAACAAAAAAAAATTCCGGTTTGACTGTAGTCTCCAAACCTTAAAACCACTGGAAGTTTCTCGACTGGCACCTCGACACGGTTTAACGAGTTAATCCCAAAATGTAATTTCGTGAAAACTAACTAAATCACATAAGATGATAATCTAATCACGAACACGGCAGTGCACTCACTATTGATCCCAATAGTCAAAAATTGGTAACTCACAATAAAGAACGTGTGAACGCAATGCCTACCCCGTTAATAATCCCCAAAACATGGCTCTCCCGGAAAAAGAAGGAAGAGAAAAAAAAATCATAAAAACCAGCATTTCAGAAAAACCATTCAAATGCAGGAAATGAACGGTGTACCGCGTTAATTGTTGACAATCCAAGTCAAGAAGAACATAAATTACAGAAACCCTACTGTTTAAAATAATACCACAAAGTGAGACACATACTATTTTCTCTTAGACTAGGAGACCTAATAAACAAAATATTATTTAGAGAAGACAAATTTAAATTACAGAGGAAAATTACCCATACCACGTAAGTCATGTTAACATCTTATATCGTTCACGACCTTCAGATGGTATCAAGGTCATGACCTGAGAGACACAGGACCGGAGGTCTCAATCGCCACAAGCCCACAAATTTAAACAATGAAATGGTTACTGTTTACTACCATATTACAACAGTTGAACAGCTAGGATGCTTATGCAGTATGTTACTATGTTGGTTGTACCGCTGAATAGAAAATATAACAAAATTAGCGCCTAGTAATAAAGCCGTAACCTAAGGCGGTCCTGTAATATTGGACGTACCGTCTTGCGCTCTTACGCTAAAACGTTGCAACCGTAACGACAGCTACTTTTGCCTACGTAGTGCGTAAAGTTTAATTTGAGTTTTGACAGACAACATAATAACCTAAGCTGAGAATTGTAAAGTAAAAGGTTTATGGTATATTACTAACACAAGTAACCATTACTGGATAACAAGCCCTATTAAGGTAAGTCCCCAATTATTTTCTTTATTTCACAATAAGAAAGAAACGATATCGTTTTTGTCTGTTTTCTTTCATAGGTTATATTGTATTAAACACACTTTATTACATTATAGGTACGGTCATTACTCGAAAAACAATTAAAATTGAAAATGCATATCAATTAATTCAACCCTAAGCCGAAGTACGTGGCAGGCAATGAGGACAGAAATAATTTCTTACACGAGAAGAGGCTGGATTGGACTAATAATATTGGTAAGTTACTATTAATATTATATTAGCGATATAGACAAAATAAAGACATCTATACATTTGCCCTGTGACACTTATTATTTACTAAAACAAACCACTGGATGATGGTCTTCTATAAAATTTGTTTTGTTTTAGATCTCTTGAAGTAACAATCAGAGCGAAATTAGCAACATCGAAGGACGCGCGGAAAATACAAGGAGACAAGTTTCATGACTACCTGATGGATTACTAATTTAAAATAATAAAATATTGAATTTAAATTGTAATTAAAATCCAATAAACAAGCTCATATTTAGGAAAGTAACAGTGGTATTTTATTTTATTTTATTTCAGGCCTCATGAAATTTTCAAAATGTAATATATATATATATATATATATATATATATATATATATATATATATATATATATATATATATATATATATATATATATATATATATATATATATATATATATATATATATATATATATATATATATATATATATATATATATATATATATATATATATATATATATATATATATATATATATATATATATATATATATATATATATATATATATATATATATATATATATATATATATATATATATATATATATATATATATATATATATATATATATATATATATATATATATATATATATATATATATATATATATATATATATATATATGTATATATCTGTTGCCTGTAAAGGATATATATATATATATATATATATATATATATATATATATATATATATATATATATATATATATATATATTACCTTTACAGGACAACAGACAATATTGCCACGGAGGCAACTATAGCTGTTGCCCTCTAAACATGGGGTCTCTCTCAATTGTAGCTACAAATGAGCGACTGGCTTCCTGTTAGTGGTTCTTTTCTTTGTGTTGAACCTAAGTGGTACACATCCTTACAACTTATAGCCGTCTTGATAACTAGTAGTGACTCAGAAATACGTGTCGGTGGATTCCATCATTCTTTACGGGCATTACCCATTATCATTTTCTTCCTATTATATCTCATCCCGCAGTAACCTTCTGTACTTTGTTTTACCCCTGTGTTAAGTTTTCCACATTACAGGACATGTTTCATAATAAAAGTTGTTTAGTAAGCTTGCAATTTTTTTTCTCGACTTCTCATTAACAACTGTTCTTTATAGGTTATGTTGTATTTTGTTCATAGTTCGTACTCCAAACTGAATGTATGACATTCGAGTGCAAGCAGTGAACGAGTGCAGACGTGTATACGGAAGTATAGTGCCACTGTGATCTACCCGAAGTGATATCCGAAGTTAAGCAACGGTCGGCGCAGTCGGAGCTAACGAAAGTTAAGCAACGGTTGGCGCGGTCGAGCTTGATATATTAGTTGCCTTTTTCAAGGCTCTAATATACTTTTTGCGAAAAGAATTCAGAAGAGGTGAAATATTAGTCGTCTTTTTCAAGACGCTAATATAAAAATATAAAAAAGTCTCCCTCCTGGAGACACATATTTTTGTTATATTCTGTGTGTACTAACCATAACTTCTATTTTTCAGCTTTCTTTTTCAGATAAGGCTACGCATACCCAGGAGGAGGGTATGGGAAACCATAGAGAAGTGGACGAGGACTCGCAGAGTGGTAGTTCCAGGGCTTCCACCCCATGCAACATGGATTTGGAGATTGTGGACCAAGAAAAGCTGCGCCTAAGGGCCGAAAACAAGGCACTGAGGGCCCAAATAGAAGAAATGAGCCTAAGGATGGCTCAAATGCAATCAAGGATGGACAGGCAGCACGAGGAGCTCCTGAAAGCCATCCAGGGGGCCCAAGTCGGACCCACGAAGTCCGCTAATAAGAAAAGGAGGAAGGCAAACTCCGACAGTGAAGAAGAGGTGCCCAAACAGGCCAGGACCCAGGAGGTCCGGACTCCTGAAGGCACCGAGGCCCCAGAGAGTACGAGCCGGCAGGAGGACCGGAATCCAGGACCGGCCCCAATGGAACCAGCCAAGACGCCCAAGATACCGCCAGTCGTCCTTAGGAAAAAGGAAACGTGGACGGTGGTAAGCAGACGTTTGCGCGAGGCAAACGTCAACTTCAAGAATGCCCGCGTCGTTGGTGAAGGCATCTCCATCGACCCATCAACGAGTGAAGATTATAGGAAGATGACAAAAATCTTCACACAGGAGAAAAGGGAGTACCACACCTACGCGCTCCCTGAAGAGAGGCTCCTGAGGGTAGTGATACGCGGCATCCCTAGTGGCGTAAGCTGCGAAGAGATCAAGAAAGACCTGGAAGACAAGGGCTTCTCGCCGATCTCTGTCCAGCGGATGACGTCGAGGAGGACCAAGATGGAGATCCCACTGGTACTGGTCCAAGTGCCACTGGACCAGGAGAAGATCCTGGAGGTAACGAGGTGCTGCTACCTAGTAGTCCGCACAGAAAGACAAAGGGCGCAACAGAGCGTCACCCAGTGCCACCGATGCCAGCGTTTCGGCCACGCACAGGGTAGGTGCACCGCACAGGCCAAGTGCGTGAAGTGCGGCGAGGCCCATCGGACAGCGGACTGCAAAAAGAAGCAGGACGTCCCAGCGAGGTGCGCAAACTGCCAGGGAGCGCACCCGGCCAGCTATAAAGGATGTCCCAAATATCCCAAGAAGCCCGCGGGCCCCCCAGAAGCAGGCTCCAAGGACCCAACAGCCACCGAGGGAGGCCAAAAGACCCGCCACCAGCGGGCTGAGCTACGCAAGGGTAGCTCAAGGTAACGCAGGGCCGAGCGCCGGCCCTGCCAGGCAACAACGAGCACCCGTGGAGGCCCAAAACCTCACCGCGGTGCTCAAACAGATGCAGCAAATGTGCTCAGCAATGAGCGCATTTTTTGCACAGATGCCAGGCTTTACTAATCTGTAATGTCTTTTCAGGTGAAGCCGAACTTCCTGCAGATCGCCTCATGGAACGTTAACGGGCTACAAGGAAGAAAACTTGAAGTGGAGGAACTCCTAGCCCGGTACGACATAAACGTGTTGGCACTACAGGAAACGAAGATGACGCCGCTGAAGCCAGCCAACTTCCCTGGCTACCATGTCTACAGGAAGGACTACGCTGGACCAAGGCCGATGAGAGGAGTAGCCCTGCTGGTAAAGAAGTCGATCGACCACCATCCAATCGTGCTGCCGGACATGGAAAACCTGGAAGCCACCGCCGTAGTAGTGTCAACGGCACGAAATGGCGACATTCAAGTGGTATCCTGTTATCAGCCGCCCCGATGCCGGATCCTGGACACGGACCTGGATGCAATATTCCAGGACCAGACTCAGGTGCTTGCCATAGGGGACCTGAACGCCAAGTCACAGGAATGGAACAGCAGAGTCACCAACACTCTAGGACGAGATCTGCTGAGATTCCTGGGACGACACGCTGGCAACATGCAGGCACTAGGACCGGACGAGCCGACGCACGACAATGGGATCCACCGACCGGATGTGCTGGACATCGCTATAATGAAGGAGATGACCCTCAATGCGGAAATCTCTACCAGGACGGAAGGTTCCACCGAGCATAATCCGATCTTCTTGGACCTAGGAGAGAAGGATGATGTGGACACTGGGACCTTTGTCAAAAGGAGGACAGACTGGGAATTGTTCCGTGCAGCACTGCAAAGGAACATTGCACATATTCCCAGGATTGAATCCGAGGAAGATGTGGAGAGGGCCATCACCTCCCTGGAAAACCAGATCCAGGAAGCGATGGAGGAAAGCACTACAGAGACAGAGATCAGAAGGGCACCAACGCCGATGGCAAACCTCACGGAGGACCTCAGGCAGCTGATTCGGGACAGACGAAGGACGAAGAAAAGGGCCCAAAGGACTAGACTCCCTGAGGACAGGCACGCGTATAACACGCTGAACAGGAGAGTGAAAGCTGCCCTCCAGGAACACCGTCAAGAAGGATGGCAGCGTCACCTGGAATCACTGGACCCACAGGACAGGAGCATCTGGAACACCCAGCGTGCTCTGCGGAACAGGCCGAAACCAATGTCCCCAATCCACGGAGAGAATGGGATTGTCTACACATGCCAGGAAAAAGCCGAAGCATTCGCGGACAGCTTGGAACTGCAGTGTAGGGAAAACCAACTCGATGATGAGGACGAGGACTGGGTTGATGACGTGGAACGCAGAGTGCGTCGGATGCTCCGCCTGCCAGACGATGATCACATCCGTCCGACCACTCCAGAGGAGGTAAAGGAGATTCTAAGGAGCTTAAAGCCGAGGAAAGCTCCTGGATGTGACAAGATCGGAAACATCGCCCTCAAGAAGCTACCCAGCAAAGGGGTGGCAGCCCTGGTGAATATCATCAACGGGATCTTGAGGCTCAGATACTTTCCGGACAGGTGGAAGAAGGCCGACGTCATAGTCATCCCGAAGCCAGGTAAGGAACTACTCTTTCCCTCCTCTTACAGGCCCATCAGCCTACTCTCAGCTGTGAGCAAGGTAGCCGAGCGCGTCATCTTGAGAAGAATAGAAGAGGAAACCGAAGAGCTCCAAATCATCCCGGATGAACAGTTCGCGTACAGGACAGGACATAGTACGGAACTCCAAGTGCTCAGGATCACCGAAGAAGTCACCAAAGGTTTCAACCAAAGACAGGTCACGGCGGCACTACTCCTGGACGTTGCGAAGGCTTTCGACAGGGTCTGGCACGATGGTCTACTAGCTAAAATGATGAGTATGGGTTATCCCATTGCACTCGTCAAACTAGTTAGATCATACCTGCACGGGAGACAGATGCGAGTGAAGATCAGGGACTGTGTGTCCACGTATCGACCGATGGAAGCCGGAGTCCCCCAAGGCTCTGTGCTGTCACCCCATCTGTTCGCTGTCTTCACCTCTGATCTCCCAAGGGCCGAAGGCACCGCAATGGCACTCTACGCGGACGACACGGCCGTCACGGCCAGATCCTGGAGAGCGGAAACAGCCACCAGAAGACTCCAAGAGGCAGCCTCTCTTCTGGAAGAATGGTGTATCAAGTGGAAAGTCGCAGTCAACGCGGAGAAAAGCCAGACGATTCTCTTCAGGAAAGGACGCAAGGAAATCCCCACAGGACACGTCTCCATGTTCGGCGAGGACATCCAATGGCACGATTCCGTCAAGTACCTTGGCGTAATCATGGATAAAGGCCTGACATGGAGACAGAACACCGAAGCCATCGTGGTAAAGGCCAAGCGGACGAGAGCTCTCATCTACCCGATGGTAGGGAACCAGAGCAGGCTCAGTCTGAGAAACAAGCTTCTGCTAGTCAAAGCACTCATCAGACCACAGCTGACCTACGCCTCCGTAGCATGGGGATACCAAGCGAAGACCTATCTGAAGAAGATCCAAGCCGTGGAAAACGTGGCCATCAGGACAGCGGTGGGCGCGCCATGGTACGTTAGAAACGCTGACATCTTCAGGGACCTGGAGTACACACCAGTCACCGAAATCATCCGGGATAGAGCGAAGAAACTGTACACCTTAGCTGAGGAGCACAGGAACCCGCTGATCAGGGAGGCCACCTCCTATGATCCGGCCGACGCACCGAGGCACAAGAGGCCGAAGGTACAGTTACTGGATAACGGGTAAGTATAACTAATCCTTTCCTTACAGATGGACCAAACCCACTGAAAAGACATGACACGACCAACCACCCTCCCACAAACCTTGCGGGCGCCGGTCAGTAAACCGACCAGTGCCCGTTGTCCCCCTGGCTCCGTGAAGGACGAAAGTGCTAAGGAAGCACTTAAGCCTTCACCTCCTAGAGCTACACAGTTCATCCTCACCTTGTCCGATGATCCAGATGGCAATGTGTCAATTGACACTTTGTGTACTGGCAGTCAATCCCAAGTCACAGAATATCCACACAGTCCCTGACAGACAGATGACTACCCCCGGGGGTGACAAGCTGGCGAAGAAAGAAGACGAAGACAGAAGAGCGCCAGAAGAGGCCCTAGCCAGCAGGGTTCATCAGCCAGGACCCAGGGAGGTTGACCGAAATCTTCGGCACCGCTCACATTTGTGAATGGGGCCGTTCGTAAAGTAAGTTAACCCGCCCTGCACGAGGCCGGTCCAGGTCTACAGCGATGACTAGGGTAAAAAGGCAATAGTCCTGCCTGGCCCTAGCATCCGAGACCGTCATCATGCCAAATGGATATTGGCGAATGTATGACATCAGATACAGATTCTCTTACAGAATGTTTCCTAAGTACAAATTAATAAATCAGGAGTTGATTCTTCTAGTTATTTCATAGAAAAAAGTTCGTACAAACGTGTCCAAAAACATACCATTGCATTGCCGATATATAGCGTATTAAAAGTATCTCAATGGTACAAAATTTCTTGAAATATTGACTCTCCACATGAAGGCATTGAGACGAAATTTTGTATAATTATTGAATTTTGGAACTGTTTTTCATGAAGTGAGCTCAAATTCTGAAAAAATGTTTCCGTCATGAAAATTTCGATATGCATTTGAAGCTAAGCCCCATACCACGCCAAATGGCGTAGGAACTTTCATGTTTACCTATTTCCACCAATTTTGACTGTGTGATCCTTTTGTGCACATACTTCAAAGAAAGCCGCAGGCCAGGTGTTAATTCATTGCCACCAGATGCAAACAACCTTGAGTGACCTTGTATTATCTACCTGTTCTATCTGTACTAATTCCCTGTGTCACTACTTCTAGGTCCACAAGCTAGGTTTCCCCATATAGGACGCCGTACTAGGGCTGCTAAAGCTATTCCAAATTTTTAATAATCAAAATAGTTTTAGTTCAAAACTAAATAAATGTACTGAATTTCATCACAGTATCTCTGAGGAGATTCAATATTCCAAAAAAAAACAATTAAAAATTGGTTTTGTTGAGATGTTTGGTGGAGATACATTCAACAACCTGTATCTCGGCAACGATGCGTTTTCGGACATATTATGCTCATATGATTTTTTTTATTCATGAAATTACTAGATGCATTTCCTGAATTATTGTTACCTGTGTATTTAGGAAACATACCGTATAAACTACAGATGTCGTCATCCTAAGCATCATTATAGCACAGAACGAACTCTTATTTGTCATAATGTCAAAATTATCAGTTCATAAAATGTCACTGTCATTTTACCTAACCCATATTCATCCATAACTGAAAATATCATGGAAATCAAAATTTTTTTGTGAAGCCGTACCGATCCAAAATATATACCTTATATTGTAAGATGCCGAATAGAGAAATAATTCAAATTCATATTGGACAAGCTGGTGTTCAGATTGCAAATGCATGTTGGGAGTTATATTGCTTAGAACATGGAATTCAAATTGATGGCACACTTTACGAACACTGTAACCAATCTGATGAAAGTTATAGTCCCTTTTTTAGTATATCTGGTGTAGGAAAAGCAGTTCCTAGAGTTGTAATGGTAGATTTAGAACCTACAGTTATAGATGAAATTCGTACAGGACACTATCGACATTTATTTCATCCTGATCAGTTATTAACAGGCAAAGAAGATGCTGCAAACAATTTCGCGAGAGGCAAGTACAATATAGGGAGAGAAATGATTGATTTAGCTTTAGATAAAACAAGACTTGTGGCTGATGACTGCAATAGTTTGCAAGGATTTATTGTATTTAGAGCTTTCGGTGGCGGCACTGGTTCTGGTTTTACTACTTTATTTCTAGAAAACCTGTATTCAGACTATAGAAAAATTAGTGTGCTAGAATTCGCAGTTTACCCCCGCCCCAAAAATATCTCCAATAATAGTTGAACCATACAATGCTATTCTAACAACACATGGGTGTATAGAACATGAAGATGTGTGCTTTGTTATGGATAATGAAGCTGTTTACGATATACTATGTAGAAGTTTAGATACTCCTCGTCCTACATATACAAATCTTAATAGGCTTTTGGGACAAGTGGTCTCGGCTGTTACAGTTTCATTGAGGTTTGAGGGTGCTATAAATGTAGATTTAAATGAATTTCAAACTAACTTGGTGCCTTACCCACGGATTCATTTCCCTCTAATCACTTACGCTCCTTTTGTTTCTGCATCTAAAGCACTTCATGAACAATTATCTGTTGCTCAACTAACTAACTCCTGTTTTGAGCCAGCTAACCAAATGGTCAAATGTGATCCTAGGGAAGGTAAGTGTTTTTTATTTTTATTTGATAATGTTAGATATTTCCACGTTCACAGTTCATTTAAAATGGATTAATTGAAATAATGCTAAAATAATTTTTATCAACTTATTTACTTCCTCCAAATCAAAAAAGATAAGTTATTTTTACGATATATTTTCAAATTTCATAAACTGAATACTCTGTTCATTATAGTTAACAACCCGAACTGTAATTATAACAATTATTTTACCATTAGCAAACAACAATCGAACTCAACGGTTACAATCTGGAGATATTATATTTTTAGCAAAAATATTGTTCATTTATCCCCACCAAACCTTTTTGCCAGCAAATTTCCATGGATGAAATTCAAGGCGTTTTATTTAATGATTTTATTATGTGCATTTGTTATTTTATTTTACGGTTGAATGTTCTATATTTATACTTTCATTCTTTGTCATTTCCTTATTTGTTTAATTATTGATAAACTCTTACTGTACATTTTTTGTGAACATTAAGGTACCTAGTGTTTTTAATGTTTTTGCAGCTGTTTATTAAAATTAACAAGAATTTTAAATTTAAGGTAAATACATGTCCTGTTGTTTGTTATACCGTGGTGATGTCACTCCAACTGATGTAAACAATGCCATTGTGAACATTAAAAGTAAACGTTCCATTGGATTTGTTGACTGGTGTCCGACAGGATTCAAGGTGGGAATTAATTACCAGCCTCCAACTACTGTCCCGGGTGGTGATTTAGCAAGAGTCACAAGAGCTGTAACAATGCTTTCAAACAGCACAGCCATTAAAGAAGCATGGGAACGTTTATTAAGAAAATTTAATATGATGTTCACAAAACGAGCATTTGTTCATCATTACGTAGGAGAAGGAATGGAAGAAGTTGAATTTCAAGACGCTAGAGAAAACATAAGTGCATTAATTCTTGATTACAAAGAAGTTGAATGTGATTAAAGTAATAATAATTTAAAAAAATAATAAAAATACTGATGTTTTAATATACCCATATCTATTTCTATGAAGTGACAATAAAAAAATTCACGTAATGGCGGTTCATTTATTAATACTAAAGAAATTTTAATGTTCTGAGTATCTATGCGACGACGAGTATTTCCTAAAATAGCGAATATTCGCAAAAATCCGAATAATTTCGCGAATTTTCTAGACACATTTCATGATTAAGTGAATAATTAATGATGAAATGTTTTGGGTTAAATTCAAGGAAATTATATATACCTATTTTAACTTTAAGTGTAAAATCAGTTACATTACTGAAAGGTGATATATTTAGAACTTTTTAGGTAATTGTTGCCTTTAAAGACATTGAGAATAACTTCAATAAATGTATGAAAGAATATTAAGAGCTGAGAAAACATAATGTTTTTCAATTTTAGCAAAAAGAGTAGCTCTTAAGCCACTGCATTATACTGCAAATTTATTAGATCCCAGTATTATTGGGGAATATTTAAACGGTAAAGAACATTTACTAACTATAGAGTTCATTGATAAAATTTTAACAACCATTCCCAATTTGTTTATAGAGAAAATACTATTTCTGGAATTAACAAATTATTGAGCAAAGAATGGGTTGTGGACCATGGATTTTATTTGGACATTTTCTAAAACTGTTGACTGGAAGTTGATGGTAGGGAATGTGCATGAAAACTTATTTAAAAGATTCTCGGTTGCAACAGAGGAGTCAACCGGTAACGTCCGATTTATGGCGGGTTGGACTGAGAGAATCTTATATAAAAAAGTTATTTGCAACTCAATGGATTTTTGTTTGGATGCACCATCTTCAACTGAAACTTTTGCTCCTTTCAGTTTTTTCTTATGATTAAAAATTAAAAAATCATTGAATTCTCATGAGCACCGTTAACAGCGATTACAGCTAGTTTAGGATTATTTTGCTCTAGTACCTCAGCGACTGCAGTAAATATCTGTTAATGTAACTAACTCCTATGCCACGAGTTAGTTTTTGATGACACTTTTCGTGCACTTACGACGCATTTTAGGGAAAAAATGTTATTCTTTTTTTTTGCTTTTTTTAACATGCTTTTATTAGCTTCACTTGTATGTTTGTTTGTTTGTTTGTTTGTTTGTAACCGACTCTTTGAACTCGGTTTTGGCCCACTTTAAACTAACAGATTTAATTGAAACTTTGTACACTTACGAAGAACCGGTAACAATACAATAATTTGATAAGTTTATATCATTATCCTGATCAGGATCGCCAG
This sequence comes from Rhamnusium bicolor, assembly GCA_029963845.1. Classification (NCBI taxonomy): domain Eukaryota; kingdom Metazoa; phylum Arthropoda; class Insecta; order Coleoptera; family Cerambycidae; genus Rhamnusium; species Rhamnusium bicolor. Next base: position 1,095,358 of record JANEYF010005081.1, on the reverse strand, counting down.
TCCTTTCCTCACGTATCCTCTGCGTGAGAGCAAGAGCCTTAATATTGTAAGTATATTCCGTGATTCTCAGCTCGGTCGTTGGCCGAGCGGGCAAGTCTTAGTCGACGCGAAACGACGGACTCCTCGGGCGTGAGTTCAAATCCCATGGCTGAAATAAAAAAATATATTTTTTTTCAGAAATATCTGTTGGATCGTAATATGTTATAATATCAGCATCAATAAGCAATATAAATATAGTTTAAAAAAACTACAAAACACGCTTTCATAGCACATCAAACTAAAAAGTGAAAAATAAATATAGTTTAAAAAAACTAAAAAACACGCTTTTCAAGCACATCAAACTAAAAAGTGAAAAATAATTATTAATATAAACTGAAAACAATAATGAACGAAAAATACTAGTATTATTGTGAAGAAAGCGTGGGGCGCTTTGTGCCATATTTTTCGTATATCGAGCAACCCACGCTTTTTTCACAATAATACTAGTATTTTTCGTTCATTATTGTTTTCAGTTTATATTAATAATTATTTTTCACTTTTTAGTTTGATGTGCTTTAAAAGCGTGTTTTTTAGTTTTTTTAAACTATATTTATTGTAATTCCAATCCAATCACCACCAGCACCTTACTCTACCAAACAAATCAGTACGAACATATCTAATATTCATACAGATACAGAGAGTATTAGTGACACCAGTGGCGGCTGCTCCATAGAGGCTCAAGGGCTCGAGCCTTACCAGTTACTATTAGGAAAATGTAACAGTAATGCATGATATTTCTTTTTCAGTTTTAATATATTTAATAACTTTTTTAACATAGTTATTACCCGTTTGCGACGGCTATGTGTATAATATAGTCGCATAATGTACTGACCGTCAACTTATAACTCTAACCAGAGAGTATTGGGGGCTCAGGCTCAGCTCATATGAGCCATTCCTTGCATAGGGAAATATATGAAGAAACGAACTGAGCGCGGAAATTGCCGATCACAGATAACGGTTTTTACAACGCGACAGAAGGCTCAAGTCATCAGAGGTGCAGTGCGCTTTTAATATTTGTGTAGTGTAGTAGTGCTTATATTGTTTCGTTCTCGATATTTATTTGTGGTTTCACTGTTTTGAGTGTTTGTGTTATTTTAAGTTGGTTGATGCCAAAATGACTGAGAATAGTATAAATAATATTCTGAAAGGGAATTTTAAAACTGTGCCGTTAGCAGAAAAAGTAAAAATCAAGAAACTCGGACGACCAACACCAGCATTGACTCTTAACCAACCAGACAAGTTAGGGACAGGTACTTTCACGAGGCATTTTTCTAAGGAAATTTACAAAAAAATTTCAGTGGATTTGTTGTTCTGTCTTGTTTTCCATGTGTTCTATTTTATTCCGATTCTGTCAGAATGGACAAGATATGGTCGGTAACAGGATTTAAAGATCTAAAACATTTAGATCAGAAAATAAAAAAGCACGAAATTTCTGCATATCATAAAAGTGCAGTACGGATTTGGCTTCGTTAGGTTTGATAAATATTGCAGTTCAGTTAGATTCAGTTTATAGAGAAAATATTATAAATCACAACGAGCAGGTGACTAAAAATAGGTATATTTTAAAGAAAATTATCAATTGTATCAAGTTTTGTGGAAAGTTGGAACTAGCATTAAGAGGGTATGATGAAAATGGCGGTTCTCAAAACCGTGGAATTTTGCTAGAATTAATCGATTTTTCATCAGAATTGGATGTAATTTTGAAAGAACATTTATACAAGGCGACTGTTTTCAAAGGTACATCTAAAACTGTGCAAAATGAGATATTGGAAAGAATAGTTGCAGTATGTCGTCAAGATATTAAAGAGCAAATTAATGAAAGTGAATTTTTAGCAATTCAGAGTGATGAGACAACTGATATTTCAAACCAGTGTCAGACGGTTACGATAGTAAGATATTACCATAATAGAAATATTTATGAGAGATTTTGGAGTTTCCTAAGAGTGACCAATATGTCAGCTGAGGATCTAACACAGTGCATAGAACATGAGTTAAATAAATTAATTTCAAACTCGCGTCTAAACTAATTGCTGAAACTTATGACGGTGCAAATGTTGAGTGGTGCTATCGGTGGAGTTCAATCAAAAATAAAATTAAAGTATAAATATGGTCATTTTGTGCATTGTTATGCGCATCAATTAAATTTAATTATGCAGAAAGCAACTAGTCATAATGCAAAAACGAATTTTTTTTTCTCCAATTTATCTATAATTCCTAGTTTTTACTTTCTTAAACCTAATATATAAGGAAGTATAGTAATCGCGATTTTTTTCAACCTCGAGATTTTGATTGATTTATACGTTTTGAACCCTCCTGAATCCATTCTGACTATTTTCCGAATTATGTCTGACGCATGACGGTGCGTGTCTGTGTCAGTGTGGATGTGTGTATGGTATCCGTGATAGCTCAAAAAATACTAATGGGAGACTTCCCAAATTTGGCAGGTAAGATTGGCAACAACATTTTAGGTGACACATTAAATTTGGTGAATGTGATACCACCATAAGAAACATAATGAATGAAAGAAGAAAAAAGGTACAATTACGGGGAAAAATAATAAAAAATATTCATTGCATTTCTGGACGAATCGATGAATTATAATGAAAAAACATAACTTTATGGAAAAAATCTGTCTGCATGTCTGTAGTATCGCGATAGCAACCACAGTTTTTGAGAAAAACTTTCAAATTTAGGACACTTGTTCTAAAATCCAAAGACAAGGAAAAATTCAGTGATGAGAAAAATAGGCAAGCTGAAAGGGAGTCCACCGGACCCAAACTTTTTTGTATTTAACTTTACAAAAAAATATATTCTTGATGAAAGATTATAAATCATGTCTACTGTATCAAGCGAATAAAATATATTTTCCAAGTACTTAAATAAAGCTGATGTAAACTGAAATTTTTTTACGCATTTGATCTCATAAAATGGTTAGGATAAATCTGGCAGTTTGACATTTGAAATATCTAATTTAGTTACAAAAATGTCAATATCAGTAAGAAGAAATTATTAAAATATATGACATGAATTATTATTGACAGTATCGAAGGACGCTGATAATTAATTATTAAAAAATTGTTATGAAACATTTCAAGGTACGTTTTAAAATTTAATTGAGGTAAGTGAAGAATTAAATAGAATGATTTTTTTTATCGGGATGATATATACTGGTATAAGAAAGTTATGTGCTGGCCATATCAGATATTTTTTCAAGTGCTACTCACAGATATGATGTATTAGAAGAAATTGTAAATCGAAAATTGCCTAGAGTTGCCGCTATGCGTTGGAATTATGACATCCGTATAGTAAATGTCATTTTTCAGAACAGAGAAAAGTTAATCAAATGTTTCGAGGAATTGGAGGAAAAATGTAATAAATCTATTACTTGCAAAGAGGCCTACGGTTTACGAAGAAATCTAGAAGACCCCAATTTTGTATTTTGTATTTTTTTCCTAATTTATTTCACAAAATCTTTCCACATGTAGACATATTATTTTATCAATTTCAAGCCAGAAATACAGACAGTATTGAACTTAACAAAAAGGTTAAAGAGTTTGAAAAAATTATATCATCTATTAGAAATGCAACTGATGAGATAGAAAAATAAATTACTAATATTGAGAATGAGAATAAACGGAGAAAAATTAATCCTGAAAATAGAAATTCCGTAATTGTTAAGGAAGTGTGTGATAAAATAATTTTTCATGTGAAAGAAAGATTGTCATACAGAGGTCATTTAGAAACCGCATCTTTAGTAAATGAAGACAATTTTCTTAATTATTCAAAGACGTCGACTTTCAAATCAGTTGTTGAATCTTATCCAATGTTACAACAAGACAAATTAAGAACTGAATTGGAAGTCATTTATTTAAGAACGGATTTTACAAATATTGTAGGTGGCCTAAATATGCTTTCTTGGCAGTCTGAAAATGGTTCAAATGAAACGTTCAGCAAAACGGTCAAGTTACTAAAAATTATTGTGACAACTCCGATATCTACTGCTGCATCAGAAATATGTTTTTCAACTCTTAAAAGGATAAAGATATTTTTAATAAACGTTATGAATGAATAATGCCTTAATGTCCTAGCAATGATGTCAGTGAATAAGAACTTTATCCATACCATAAGCAATTTTGACAAAAGTGTCATAGAATATTTTATTTCCCAGGAAGACAGAAAACTTGATATTGTGTATAAGCAATAATATTTTTACTCGCATTTTTAAGTGATTATTATATTGTGAACTTTTTTTGTACATATGTACATAAAAACTTTTTCTTTTGTTCAAAAATCGTAGTTCTACTTGGATTAAATTACCGAGAGACTGAAGATTAATCTTTATTATGTTGTTCATATTTTTTAAAGAAAGTAGAGCGCCCAAATAAAATTATTACAGTTATTGAAATATCTTTAGAGGTATTTCAAAACCTTATGAGCTTTGACCTTCATATGCGCAGAGGCATAACTCCACTTATACCGTGGAATAAGCTCCGGCTTTTGCGCATTTCACGGCTCATAAGATTTTGAAACACCTCTACATGATATTAAAGTCTGGTCACATAAGCTTTGCAGCGTTAGCCACGATAGATAACAAAATGTGCGCAGATGATTGGTGCAGACGGCAGGCAGATATACACAAGTTCCGATAGCGGTATTAGGAAATTTTTCCTTGAAAAGACGAAACATCTTTTTAATATTCAAGTCCTCAGGGAGATACAGTTTTTTTGAATCGTGCAGACTGTAATGCGTATTCCTTTGAAAGACTTTATGTGATTAAAAACATGTTCATACGTCACATTCGGGAGTTTTTTTAACTAAAGACATGTGTTTTCCCCTCTGATCTTCTGGGGCTACACGCCTTTGCTTTTAAGAGATGTTTGTAAATGTAGCAATTTTCCTTTTGTTATTCCGTGTATGCTTAGAAATGCCTTGAAACAAATCGGTATTTCTTTTATTGTTTTGTTTCTTATAACTCTAACTATGTATGAAAAAACGCTATTATAGAATGTCGCTTCTGGCTCAGGCTTTCAATTTCTGCGTCTTTGCACCGGTGTGATTGAGATTAAACCACAAAGATAATTGTTTTGTTCATTATTAGTACGCAGATTGTTGAAGTGAGACAAAATAACTGCGCGTTCTTCTTTGTTTATCATCATTTTAATCTCTTACAAAAGCATGGATTAACTACTTCGTGGGACGCTAATCGAATTTTCTTCATGACTTCCTGCATTCTGCCCGTCTGTCCTTTCTTCTTTGCACTGTGCTGCACTTATTTTCCGTTTCCATTTTCATACTTTAATATAACCTCTATATACTGTTATAGACGAATAACAACAACCAACTGCCACTAAATTTCAATAACAACCACAGAACTTCAAAAAGTTTTAAACCTTGATATTTGGATGCGTAAAAGTGCTGAAATAATACTACAGATTGCGCTATATATCACAAAATTGTCTAAAACGGACATTCCTTGTTATATTCCTGTACCCTTCAGATGATCTATTAATGAACAAATAAAAAGTATTATAAATGTCAAACTATACTACTTACTTAGATAATTTGAATGTTAACATACTCATAATTTCATGGAAAAAAATTATATAATTTCACTTTCAAAATTATTCTTGTTCTTAATTTCATTCTAACCAACTCACAAAAACATAAGAAAGAAACAATAAGGATAAAAATACATTAAATTACAATGAAAAGGTAATATGTAGTTTCTGTAGGTTCTGTAAGGATTTTCATGTTAAAAATAATCAATTATAAATAATATTATTGAACTAGAAAATAAACAAATGACTGATCTTTTTGCTTCTTTTAAACCACCTGTACACGCACAAAGGATGAAAATAACAAAACGAGCATTACATGCTTTTGAAGTTCAAGGTAAGAACTAAATATCCTGTAAGTGTCATATTTTTATCTCGTAGCCAACATATTCATATTACAGCCTAAATAATGCGATTTTTTTAAAATATCAAAATTTCAAGCAGAGATTTTTTTATAAAGAATAGGCTGAACGAGTCAATTGTAGGTTTTATTTCTTCCACGATAAGTACACTTGATCTCTGAGAAATATTAGCTGATTGCATTCAACAGTCGGGACATTATCTTTCAGCTTTGAAATGCCATCTTGAACGTGTAGATATCTTTAATAGAGAAATTTTTACAGCAAAAATATTAAAGCATAAAAATGACGTTTTTTAAATGCTTTAAATCGGGTAGGCGGGAACCCTAAAGAAGATTCTCACAAAGTTCGAGTAAAATCTAAAATAAGCTCGTTTTACCGATTAGACGATTTGATATGGAATGACTCCTACGAAACTATAGATTTGTACAGTTGAAAATTATTCATTAGATTTTCTCTCTCACATCTTATATAATCATCGCATCGTAATGAAAGCATTATTTGGTAAATCAACCAGATGCAATATTACTAATTCCAACTAATGTTAGTATTTACTAAATCCTCTAATCATGTACGTTTAACAGATTGATATCCTAAATGAAGGTTTTAGCCGCTTTGGACTGATTGAACTTTATTCATTCCTGCTTAGATCACTCAAGGCATACAGAGTTGTTTGACATAAATCGCATGTAATAATTTAACATATTCTCGATGTATAAAGCAGGTGCAGTGCAGATTCTCTGATTTAAATTGATACTCCAGCATTACAACCAAACTGGATTATCAAAGTAAAATTTAAAAAAGTATTAGATGGCAGGAACTTTAAAATTGCGATAACTGGTATTTTTAATTTTTAAAAGAAGATATTTTCCCATTCAATTTAGAACTTTTTAAGTTATTTCACTTTACCTTTACGCGTTTAAGGTTCAATTCTGTTTATTAGTGTCGGACTGACTCGCTGCGCATCTGGGTAAATACCCGGTGTCGCCCTATGGCTAGACACCTTGGTTTTCTAGTCATAAAGCATTTCCGTGCCATAATTTGTATGAATAATAAGAAATTGTGTTATACATTTTTTCGAAATAAACATATTAAAATAAGAGAAGATGGTTTTTGTTCGATTATTTTATAAGCAATACTTTAGAATCTGCTCCCAATATCCCTTAAAATTATTGGACTCTAGATTTTATCTGCATTTCTACGAACGCTACATCCCTAAAAAAGGAAACGAGATTAACTGCTGTGTATTTTATTGAACTCATTCTTTACATGATATCTGGAAACAGGCATTATAGATATTTTACATCCCCACACAAACAACCCATACTTTATTGTTTTCCTTAAGATAGAATTTCGGTTTATTGGTATTTATTTCAGTTAATCTCTTAAATATGAAGAACCGGTTAGTCTAAGAATAATATTTGAGAGTTTTAATTCCAAAGATGTTTGCCTCTATATAGGGCGTTCATTCATTAAATTGTTTTCATTTAAATGAATAGCTTTTAATTTATAGCAGTATTTTATAAATTCTCTATAATATTCGAGACCTCGTGATGGTTTTACATTAACTAATGATATAAGTGTAATGCCTATAACAACTGTGAAAGTCATTGATAATTTGAAAGTATCCAATGAACACAAAAGCAAACTGATGGATGTCTTGATAGAATTTAACGACATATTTGCTCTTGGAAATTCTAAGACAGCTGTGAGTACAGGAAAATTAATTATTAGATTATCTAATGATACACCCGTAAGATATCAGCCTATCTTATGTCGTTTGCGGAGCGAACACAAGTTTGAAAAACAAAAAAATCATTAGAGATTCATTTTCTCCATTTGCATGTCCTATTATACTTCTTGTTCGTAAGAAATATGGCAGTGATCGAATGTGTGTCGACTATTGTGCATTGAATAGACAAACCATTAAGAGATGGATATCTTTTACCTAGTACAGTTGACCAAATTGATCAGTTAGGCGGCTTTAAATATTTCACCACTTGATATGGCTAGTGGTTTTCATTAAATACCGATTTCCGAGGATTTTGTGGTGAAAACTACATTTGTAACACCAGACGGTCATTATAAGCACACAAAAATGCCGTTTGGTTTAGCTAACGCTTCATCTGTTTTTCAGAAAGCTATTAACTTTGCTTTACAATCTATGATAAATACTAGAAAGGTATTTATTTATTTGGATGACGTATTAATACAATCTAAAACTGTAAATAATGATCAGTTGGCAATGTGTTGATGAACTGGTATTATATTCATGAAAATGGTTAGTTCGCAGTATGCTGATCTTGATGAACTGATATTCTGTTCATGAAAATGATCAATTGGTAATATGCGTTTATGTTTAAGTAGTTGGTAATATGTTTATGAAGATGATAAGTATCATTGGTAATTATAATTATAATTATAATTAAAATAATATTAAAAGAGCCTTGGGTACGGTTTCAACATGTACCAACTGAGTATGTTAAAACAATTTTGTATAGTGACTCTGGTTTGGATACCCCGCCACTCTGGTATAGAAAGTAACGAAGTAGCCAACTCCTTGACCAGAAAAAGAGCGGGATAACGAATCATTAGACCAGAACTGACGTTGGCATGTCTTCAAGTACTGCTTGGATGGCAACCAATAAAGTTATCAGTTTCATTAGGACATTGAACTTATTGGGTGAAATATAATTAGGAGGGAGCCACAGTAGGCCTGCTGATAGCCGCACTGGAGGGTCCACAAGGACCCACTCACAAAAACTTAACCTAATATAAATGGAAGCTACCCTTTTCCTTTATGTCTGTGACGGGTGCCTGTCCCAGCCGCGTGTGTCAGTCTGTGACCTGGTTGGCCTATGACGGTGACTGTGCTGGTAAGAGTGTGCTCCCCTTTCCATTCCAGTGGCTGTGTTAGCGGTATAAGTTAGAGTGTTGATGCTTGGGCCTAGTAGTGTCTTCTTGCGGATATCACACTTGGATAAGTTAGAGTGTTGATGTTTGTGCCTAGTAGTGCCTTCTGGTAGATATCACACTTGGAAAAGTTAGTGTTGATGCTTGGGCCTTGTGCTTTCTGGTGTATATCACATTAAATGTCTATAATCATAATTTGATCAAGATTTAAAATATTTTGCTTGTCAGGAACTGGAATCCCCTGCGACTCCTGTCCCTGGAACAAACACAGTAGTCAGAATGAAACCGAGCCTAATATTGGGCCGATAACGTCCCATTGTCAGGCTGGCCGCATTAGCGCCAAGCGTACCGCAAATTTACATGTCCAAGTGGTAATTCAGTAATAGTGTGCTCTGATTGACATATGTATATTATGAATCGCACGTCAAAATAACTACGAGCCATGTTCGGTGTGGTCGTTATTATTTTATCTTTGTATTACTTGTTTGTTTACGCTTTTAATATATAAAAGCTAACTGTAACCTTAAATTTTCAGATGATTAGATTAACAGAGACCTGGAGTACACACCAGTCACCGAAATCATCCGGGATAGAGCGAAGAAACTGTACACCTTAGCCGAGGAGTATAGGAACCCGCTGATCAGGGAGACCACCTCCTATGATCCGGCCGACGCACCGAGACACAAGAGGCCGAAGGTACAGTTACTGGACAACGGGTAAGTATAACTAATCCTTTACTTACAGATGGACCAACCCACGGAAGTGACATGACGCAACCAACCACCTTCCCACAAACCTTGCGGGCACCGGCCAGTGAATCGACCAACCGTTATCCCCCCTGGCTCCGTGAAGGACGAAAGTGCTAAGAAAGTACTTAGGCCTTCGCCTTCTAGAGCTGCATAGTTCATCCTCACCTTGTCCGATGATCCAGATGACAATGTGTCAATTGACACTTTGTGTACTGGCAGTCAATCCCAAGTCACAGAATATCCGCAGAGTCCCTGACAGACCGATGACTACCCCCGGAGGTGACAAGCTGGCGAAGAAAGAAGACGAAGTCAGAAGAGGCCCTAGCCAGCAGGGTTCATCATCCAGGACCCGGGGAGATTGGCCGAAATCTTCGTTACCGCTCATATTTGTGAGTGGGGCCGTTCGTAAAGTAAGCTAACCCGCCCTGCACGAGGCCGGTCTAGGTCTACAGCGATGACTAGGGTAAAAAGGCAATAGTCCTGCCTCGCCCTAGCATCCGAGACCGTCATCAAGCCAAACGGATATTGGTGTTGCCCGCATGATTATATCTTCCTCCTGTAGATGCATAACACGTTCGCAGAAACGTAAAATTGTACTGCTTAATATACGACAATATGATACCTATTTAAGATTATTTCTAATCCATAAAATGGTAATATACAGGGTGGGACAATAGTGCGTCCGACTTCGATATGTCGAGTTCTATGATAACTAGAAACTTGATTTAAAAACATAAATAAATTAGACAAAAAAGTCTATAAGCGGAAATTATTTTCGAATACACAGGGTGAGCCAAGATGATTCTACAGGGTCAACTAACTTTTTTTTAAATGAAATGCCATGCATAAAAACATTTTTTGAAACTTCTTTATGGCCTCCTTCCACTCCTGTATTATTATTCACTCTCTCCCAACCACTTGGATGTACAGATTTTTTTTGTTGAAATTATGCCATTTACACTTGTATTTTAAAAAATCACTACAGTCATAATTATCGATTTTAAGAAAAAATATGTTAATACTAGTTATGACACATTTGTGTGATAACACTCAACCATTTTCACTTCCTAAAAGTATACAGGGTGGCCAAAAATAATGTTTATATTTACAACTATTTGAACTGAATTTTCTCAATTTTTTCAAATGGAACATCCTGTATATTTTTGGACGATGTGATGTAGAACGAATATTTTTTGTACGTATTTTTTGTACGTATACCTATGGCTATTTGGTACTATTTTCGATTTATTGAACAATATGTTCCGTTCAAAAACGTCACTGTCCGGAATATAATAATAATTAAACACTAACCTCCAAATATCTATCTGGTTCCCAGTTGTTTATAATAGAGTATTTTTAGTAGGTGAAGAATTTCTGTTTAACCTTTGGTCGATCTCATATTTATTAAGGAATTATTATGTTTACCATCTAAGTTAAAATTATCTTGTACATATTTACGTATCCAATATTGTTGTTTATTATTTAAGTACTTTTGTTGTAATAACAGTCCCCGAAGTTAACGCTTTCAAGTGTGAAAGCGTTAACTTCGGGGACTGTTATTACAACAAAAGTACTTAAATAATAAACAACAATATTGGATACGTAAATATGTACAAGATAATTTTAACTTAGATGGTAAACATAATAATTCCTTAATAAATATGAGATCGACCAATTATAAACAGCTGTTCTCACTTTTAATTAATATCGACGTAAATATTGAATATTTATCTAATAAAGTAATAAATGATTGCATATTTTATGTGACACATATTTCTAATCATATTTTCTTTCAGTGGAAAGAAAATATGATTAGAAATATGTGTCACATAAAATATGCAATCATTTATTACTTTATTAGATAAATATTCAATATTTACGTCGATATTAATTAAAAGTGAGAACAGCTGTTTATAATTTTCCTTTCAGAAGGGTTGCGACTGCCTTTGGTTGGTTTGACCTTCAGCTACTATTGTTAAAGTTTTCTGTCTCAGTTGCCTACCAGTAGGGAGACAACTTGTCATACCGCACATAGATGGCGTTACGATCTTTTGGAAATAATTAATTTAAATATCATTGTGTAATACTTGTGTTATGTAGTACTATTAGACTATTCTTATAGTGGATTTTAATCATTAAATATTATTTGTGATATATTATGAATTTATTTTAGTTACTTTCATATCTTATTTTATAAAGTTTGATTTTTTATATCAAACTAGTTTACCTCCTTGATAGAGACAGGAAGATAAGCCATTTTAATAATCAACTTTGCACCGGCAACACCTCTTGGCAGACAATCGATAACATCAATCAACTTTTGAAATGTTATCTTAATTTACTAGTGTTGTGAACAACCATCAGGTAATACTAATAGTTTTAAAGGATTTATTTTTCTTGCAAGTTCTCTTCAATATGTATATTTTTAAGGAAAAGTTAATAATTAATTTTTCTAATTTTTTTGTGAAGGTGTGACACATGTTCTAATAATATGTTTCTATTTATTCCTTTCTTAGATACATAATCTGAAGCCGGCTTATCTAATATTATCCATCCTTATATAATATTATTCATCGTTTAATATTATCCATCGTTAACTAAAATTTTGAATAAAATTCCTAAATTATTCATCGTTAATAAAATTCATCTGGAATTTTAGTATTAATCAGGAACTTTAATATTCATCGTTAATAGTAAATTCATCAGGAATTTCTTTTGTGAATTTATATTTCACACTTCCAATTTCATTTGGACATTAATATTTGCACATTGGCAAATTAAAAAGTCACGATTCTTGGATCCAGAGGATTAGTTCCGTGGATGTTTTATTTGGATGACCAGAATTCATCTGTAACTGCAACATGATATGAGCTCCACAATTTTGAGTAACGTTTCATTTCATATAGACTATGTATTAAGAAACTAGGTGTCCATACCAGACGAGAAAACGTTAACGTCAGGACTCACGCCACCACTTCCATCACAGGTCAGCCTTCGCTGGAGTGTGGCAAGTTATTTTCTTTTAGATTGTGTTCGGTGAACGAGTTTCACCCACTCTTAATAAATTTTTGTATATATTATATTTGTCGGTAATTCTAAATTACCGTTTTGTGTTGCTGTTGATTTAATAAATACTTAATTTTATTAATTAATTTTTTATTCTGTCTCTACCTTAGACAGAAATTCTGTAGATTCTGAGTTGCAAAATTCAGCAATAAAAATTAAAGATATTTCTTTTGTAATTCAAAAGATGATATTGTAAAAAGTGCTCCACATGTTGCCCATTTTGATTTGACACACATTTCTATGTGTCTTTGGAATGAGGTTTCTACTGTTCATAAAATTGCCGGAGTGATACTTCTAAAAGCATTTATTATCCTTTCCTTCAAATTTTGGATTGTTGTTGGTGTAATGCTTTTATGGGCATCATGTAACACGCTTATTATAATACCTTCTCTTGGATTATTTGAAGAAAACCCTCATTTTTAATTTTGCTGAATTTTGCAGTTATTGTTCAATAATTTGAAAATGGTCACAAATAGCCATAGGAATGTACGTAAAAAAATTTTTGTGTTTCAATCCTACATCACATCGTCCAAAAATATACAGGGTGTTCAATTTGGAAAAATTGAGAAAATTCAGTTGAAAAAGTTGTAAATTTAAAAATCCATTTTGGCCACCCTGTATACTTTTAGGAAGTGAAAATGGACAGAGTCTTATAACTAGTACTACATGTTTTTTTCTTAAAATCGAAAATTGTGATTGTAGTGATATTTTTAATATACACGTGTAAATGGTATAATTTCAAAAAAAAAAAATCAATACATCCAAGTGGTTGGGAGAAAGACAATAATAATACAGGAGTGAAAGGAAGCCGCAAAGAGGTTTCAAAAGATGTTCTGAAATACACGGAATTTCTTTTAAAAAAATGTTATATGACCCTGTAGAATCATCTTGGCTCACCCTGTATACTCAAAAACCATTTCCGGTTATAGACATTTTTGTCTGGTTTACTTATGTTTTTAAATCAAGTTTCTAGCTATCATACAACTCGAGATATCGAAGTTGGACTCACTATTGCCCCACCCTGTATAAATAGGTATATTTGTTACAATACTGGATGGTATTTGATTTTACATCAAAAGGTGTAATCTTTCACACCACCTTTACAATGTTTCTAATCAGAACACCGATCAATTTTGAACTGTGTATCAAATGCCAAATAGGCCATTAAATTATGGTAAGTTATCATTATACATTAAAACTAATCTAATTAGATTTAAATAATTCTCCGTTATTAAACTTATTCAGATAAAGTGCTGCTAATAAAAATCACACCATAATATAATTTACTATCTTGAAAAAAATCCTATATTTAAAAACATAACATCTGTACAAATTTGAATTATATTATCAACCATAAAGTGACCCATCCTTCTATTCAGTTCAGTTTATATTTACATGAAAGTAAAATCTGTGTATAATTTAGTTTACTTGAAAATGTCCGAATAGGATGAAACTAGTTGTAAAATAACAAATAAAGTGAAAATTAGACAAGTAATAAAAAGTGTTTATAATTTTTTAAATCAAAATGAATTTTCACAAAGTAACTTCATCTTCAATCAACTTTAAGAATATATTTTTTTTGTAAAGACAAATACAAAAAAGATAGGATCTGGTTGACCTTCTTCAGCTGGCAAATTTTGCTTATTACCGAATTTACCGTTGTCTTTGGCCTTTAGAACATGTGTACCAAATGTGTAAGCCCTATCTCAAAAACTATGGATGCTATCACGATACTACAGATATGCGGACAGATTTTTTTTTCATAAAGTTATGTTTTTTCATTATAATTCGTTGAGATCGTCCAGAAATACAATAAAAATTTTTAATTTCTTTTTCCCCAAAATTGTACCTTTTTTTTTTCTTTTATTTACTATATCTCTTCTGGTGGTACCACATTCACCAAATTTAATGTGTCACCTAAAATGTTGCTGAAAATCTTAACTGCCAAATTTGGGAAGTCTCCCATTAGTATTTTTTGAGTTTTCACGGATACACACATACACACACACACACGCACGCACGCACGCACGCACGCACGCACGCACGCACGCATACACACACACACACACACACACACACCATCACACACATCCACACACACGCACCGACAGACATCATTCGGAAAATAGTCAGAATGAAATCAGGAGGGCTCGAAAGATATATATCAATCAAAATCTCGAGCTCAAAAAAATCACGATTACTCAACTTCCTTATATTAGGTATAGGAAAGTAAAAAATAACATAACGGATGATTCCATTTTAAATGTATATTATGCCCAGATATATTCAATCATTTGTTACAACATAATTATTGTATCGGGTCAATCTACCGATGTCTGTCGAATTTTTATTATACAAAAACGTATAATAGGTTTGATTTTTAATTTAGACTATAAACAACCTTGTATAGAAACATTTAAAAAAATTGCTGCCAATTACTTGGGGTTCAGATCTTTCTCACCGTAGTAAAACTCGACGTGTGGTGGAGTTTATAATAAAAGTAATTTTTGACGTTTTAAAAAAAGTCACATTTTTTACGTTTAAAGAAAGTTACATTTTTACGTTTCAAAAAAGTCACATTGGTGGAATGTCACTAGTATTTTTTTTTAGACATTGGTACCGATTTTGCTCTTCACAAACTCAATCTCTTCCTTGACCTCTATAATGTGTGTACCAAATTTGAAAACTTTATATCAAAAACTGTGGCTGCTACCGCGAACCACACAGACAGACACACACACAGAGAAAATTTGTTCTGTCTAAAATTTTGTGTATTGTCATAATTCGTCGAGTTTCGTCCAGACATGCAACAAAAATTTTCAAAATTTGTTTCACGAATACATAACCTCCTCACTTTGAGGGGTGAGGAAGTAATAAGGGAATTCTGACTTTCTCATCCATATATTTATTGTTATTGTGTTATATATTCTAAAAAAAACGCTCTGATAAAAAATAGTTATTTTCACCAATATTCTACCAGAAACAAAGATGAATTTTTTTGAAAAAATGTATTCATTCTAAGTGTCAAAAATCACCACACTATGCTGGATGTAAGTATTTTAATATGTTGTCAGAACATCTCAATTATATTAGTCTTCAATAAATTTAAAAAATATATATATTATTTCTTATCAAAAATTGTTTTTACTTACGAAATTCACTTCTCATAATTAAATCTAGTGAATATTAATTTTCATAATATATGTATATAATATGTATGTGATGTTTATGTTATGTCAATATACATTCAATGATTATGCTATATGCGAAATATATTGTTTCATAATACGTATGTTTATTATAATAAATTTTTATACATTGTGTATGTATGTATTTGTATTCAATAGTTACTTATTTGTCTTATTTATTTATTAAATTTAATGACTATTTTATTATGTTATGTTTATAACTATGTTTTATTCCATATATTTAAAGTTATTATGTGAACTACATTATTTCATAATATGTGTTTTTATACATTTTATATATATATATATAATATATATATATATATATATATATATATATATATATATATATATATATATATATATATATATATATATATATATATATATATATATATATATATATATATATATATATATATATATATATATATATATATATATATATATATATATATATATATATATATATATATATATATATATATATATATATATATGCATTTGTATACAATCGTCAACTATTTGTTTATTTATTTGCCTTATTTATTTATTAATCGTAATGACTATATTATTGTTTTATATTTATGACTACGTTTTAATTTTTAAATTTACTATTACTTACCACATGTACATCTATCTGCATAAATTAATGGCTAGTAAATCTATCCATCTATATATCTATGTTAAACACCCCCTCTTTTCTTTAGGCATAACAATTGAACGTAACAAGTGCTCCAGATATTTTGAGGTGCTTGAAAAACACAATGACCTTAAACTTAGGAAAAATGTTCGCAAGCGGCGCATTGTGGGAACTTGTCACCTCTCGATCCTCCCATAGTTCACAGCTCGTGTGCACTAATTTAAGGGTGCAAAGTTATTATGCTGTACAGGGTGCAGAAATGACTTGTTACGGTACTGGCTTAATGCGTATCCTCACTAATATAGACGATATAAATCGGGTACTGTATGTTAATTTGTACTTGATGAAGTAAATAAATAGAAAATTATTTCAGTTCTATTATATTTTGAAAATTTATTCAGACATTAAATGTCTAATGGAAAATGTCTCAATTGTTTTATGACAGGCTTATTGAAATGAGACCGTGTCTACGTTTAAATAAGTAATACCAGTGATTAAAACTCAATTAGAAGAAAGGAAGCAGAATGGTATTATCTGCAAAGTTTAAGATGAACATTTTTAAACTTTTTGATTGATATTCCACTTGAACATCCTGAGGCTTTTTACGCTTTTAAAAAGCACAGGAAAGTTTTGTGCGTACCCATTAAGCAACAGACGCCCGAAGGCAATGAAGAACAAAGTAATAATGTGTTACATTATTAAGTACATGTTTATTAGTTAAGTTTCTTAAGGCTTGTAAAATGGACACTTTAAGAGGTTAATCTTTCGTAAGTTATGCTTTTTGGAAGACAAATAGTGATTAACTTTTGTGTGTGGTATTATGCACACGTAGATGAAAAATTGTTGTCTTGATGAGTTAGACTCCTAATTTAATTAATAATAAACATGTTTTTAAAACAAAGGGTGACGTTGTAATTAATCAACCTGATTATGATGGAGTAATTATATAAAAACTTAATAGTTAATCTATTTATGATATATCATTAATGGACTTAAAATATAGATAATTAAGAGTTAAATCTTTTAATTAGTAGAGTTTTTTAATTAGATTCTTTCAACTGTTTAATATGAATAATCATAATTGATTTTTACTAATGAGATTATTATTCTTAGTCTTAAAAAATAAATGCGTCAGCAAAGATTTTGTTATACAATTTCCTGTCTACGTTTTTTATTTTTATTTTATATTTTAGGACAAGTGACCACCCAAAAGATGGTTACAGTAATAAGCGCAGAAAAATAGTACTTCCTACATATAACTCTATGATACATGGGAGGGAGGGGAACAGGAGAAAGCTGAAAAATAGTATAGACCTTCACTTTAGTTTAATATTAACATATCAGTTGATCTCCAGAGATGACCGTCACTTTGGAAAAAGTAAAAATTATTTATCCGTGAATATGTTACTTCCGATCAGTTCTACATGCAAAAAGTGGTCGTTTCATTGTCAAAAAATAAACACCTTATACAATAAATTCCATCAAGTGTAGCTATGTAATATAAATAGATAAAAAATACAAAAATGTAAAAAGGAAATCACATTCTCCATTCATATGTATAAATAACAAAAACGAATTAATAAAAGAAAAACATCACCAGGGGTGGTGTGTGATCGACAGCTTAAATTTCAGGGAAATAAATAATTTAAAAATAAAAATGGTTTTCTCAACAAAATTGAATTAGTGAATGCAATAAAACATTCTTTATGATTTTTACACATTTTTTTATTTATATGTATTTTATTTATTTATTTAGATAAATCATCTAACAGTCATATTGACCAATTATTAGATGAGAACATCAACTGTTACAAAAAAAATTACATTATAATAAAAATTAAAAAGCGTAGGGTAATTATTAAATCAGTAAAAAAATGTAAATACAATTTAGGTAAGGTTTTAAAAGACAAGAAACATAAAAGCTGTAACAAATAATTACATTTTCAGTTTTTTTAGAGGTAACAGAACAATCAAAAATATCTAGATTTTCCGCAGACAGTAATGTTGTTAAGTATTGCATAAATATTATACAGGGGACAATGTATAAAATATTTGTACCAGGTGCAACAAGGTAAAAAGTTGTGTGATGTTGAGCATCGGGATGTACTACATGGACTAATCATTTTCGGTTATTTTTGACAGTTTAATTTATTATTAATTAACTTATATAAAAATATTGAAGCTCGTTTTTTTCCTACGGGTATTTAGACTATCCACTGTAGATCTACTTAACAGAACTTCTTGGAGATGTCAAATACGATATTATATTAAATTTGCCAGCATTGACGAGCAAACCATTTTAATTAGACCAACCCTGCATTGTTCCAAGATTTCTTTGAACCTTTTAAGTTATTCACATCATTGACAACAGATAAAATTTTGACATCATCAGCATGTAACAAAATATCAATATCCAGGTCAACCACGATATCATTAATAAATCATACAAACAAAAGAAGACTCAAGATATAACCCTGGGGAACCCCAAAGTTGGAACAATTTTAGAAGACCTATGACCACGGTACATATTGTGTTCTTTCCTTCAGATGCGAATTAGGGGTGTAATAAGTAACTAGGGAAAACCTGCAATTTGTATGTAGCAAGTGTATGTAGCAATATATCGTGGTCGAGCCTCTCGAAAAATCTGTGTAAAGCACATCAACCTGGGTGCCGATGTCAAGATAATGTGAAATGTACTGAGTCACATGCATTAAGTTGATAACAGTGGATTTATTTCTTATAAAACCATGTTGACTAGAAAAAAATCTATTCCTCAAGATGGGGATATATAGATAGCTGTTCGTATAATAATTTCCATAACCTTGGCAAAATTGCAGATAATAATTATCTAATTGTAGTCGGACAATGATTTTCGATTTCATGTCTATCATCTTTTCATATAGAGGGCAAAATCAGGATGCCTTCCATATGTTATTAAATGTACTCGTTTTAATTGAGAGATTAAAGATTATTTTGTGGTTTAAAAAAAATTGGTTGCACAGTCTCTAATAATAAATACAGGTAAAAAGAACATGTGTAGAAGCAAATTCAATGATAAAGATATAGGTTGTTAGTGCACTTCTCGTTTTTGTCATAATAATTTTCGGATGGTAAATTTTATTTTATTATTGTATGAAAAATTTATTAAAAAAAGTCCATTTGCAATTTCCTGAGGATTATCGAGGCATTGGTCATGTCATATTTGAAATTGCTGTTGTCCTTCAAAAACTTTTTGCATTATTTGTTATATTAATTTGGATATTGTTTTGATTTTTTTTGTCAGCAGTGTCTATAACCCGATTTATCCGCGACCTAAGATTTTTAGGCTCGCTTTAATCAATGGTATCCCCGTTCGCTATATGTTCTTAATTGTCTTGCTTTTTCTTTTATAATGCATAATATAACATTACTATACATTCCGTATATATCCCGGGGCAAGGTACGATGTTCCAGGATACATGAACCAGAAACGCCGTACAATATTTCAAAGAAATTTTTGCAAGCTGAATTGACACTGCTGAAGTTTTTTAGAAGTGACCAATCAGTATTTTTTAAAACTACAAATCAATTAGGAATCACTCAATCAGATTAAGAGTAAAGAAACTGTTTGAAAAACGAAAAGTACAATCTTCACTGAAGCTATATTTCACACTAAATACCGGGTGACACAGGAGACATGTAACACCCCGTAGCATGTTTATTTAAAAAGATATTATTTTGAAATTTGGTACACTTATATAATGCGTGATTGTCCTTTTTTTAAGTACAAAAAATTTTTGTCCACCACTTCCGGTTTCAGCGGAAGTGATATCCACTCTGTTATTTTAAATGGCACCCTGTATATTTCTTTTACCTATCTGATTCGTCTCTAGATTCTCTTTTCAACCATGTATCGGAACATGGCATTTGTTTTTAAAATGACAGTTAATATCAATTTTAGTTTGTTAAGTCTAGGTGGCCCTGATATGAACCTTGGCAGATATTGATGCGTAGTGTGCCGTGATATCGAAAGACCTCTGGCATGCAACTTTGTGCCTCATATTTTTTTGGGAATAACCAGTAGCTGAACAGACTAATAAGATCCAACTTATTTAAAAAAAAATATCTTTAAACAACCCACGATATCTTAAAAACCAAGATAAGAACCCCATTTTTTTACTTCACCTAGTTAAAAAATACTTATTTATCTTTTATTTTTGTCCAATACAATTGCTGTGCCTATCATATTTTGCTTTCTTCATTAAAATTAGTATCGAATGTTATTGCATAGTAATGAATATTGTACTGCAACAAAAATATTTAGTAAGCAGGCGGTGGAAACAAAATAAAAGTAGGTAAAACGATTTTTTTTAATAAATAAGAAACATCAGTAAAACACATTTGAACAAAATTGATGAAAAACCGTTACACTATGTAATACATTTTTACAACGAATGAATGAAATTAAAATAAAATATTTACTGAAGTACTACATACAAAAAAACATTTTTTTACTACAGATGTTCAAAATGTCCGTTATTATCTCTGCACAATCGTGTTTTGGTGACGGTAGCCCTAAGCACGTTATCTAACTGTAATTCAGTAATCCCATCGATTTCCATGTCTTCTCTGTTTGTTGGTGGAGTCCTATAAACGTTTTCCTTGAGGTGGCCCCATATAAAAAAATCAAGCGGCGTAAGGTCTGGTGACCTTGCAGGCCATCGAACGGACCCATTTGTTCCCATCCAGTTTTCTCCAAACCTTTCATTTAAATAATTCACCACAACTCTGCTGTTATATGGTGGAGCCCCATCCTGTTGAAAAATTATTGGGTTAACATTAGGTGGCAGTTCTTCCAAAAAATCTTGTATCTGGTTTTGCAAAAATTCCAAATATCTTTCTCCATTTAATGGACCATCAAAAATTATTGGCCCAATAATTCTTCTGCCAATTAGTCCTAACCATACATTAAAACTAAATCGCTCCTGATATGCACTTTCTCTCATATTTCTGGGATTTTCTTGTGCCCAATAACGGGTGTTGTTACGATTGAATAATCTCAAATTAGTGAACCTGGACTCGTCGGAAAATAAAATTTGTTTATGAAAATTATTATCCAAATTGTGTCTGTTCAGAAACCAATTGCAATAGTTCAATCTACTTTGAAAATCATTTTCGTATAAATGCTGGTGTATTTGGTACTTGTATGATTTAAATTTATGTTTTTTCAAAATGCGTCGAGCTGATTCCCGATTTACACCGGTTTGGTCCTCAATCTGTCTTATCGAAATCGTGGGATCTACCTCGACAATTGCAAAGTACATTGATTTCCGAGTCTTCATCGATAATGAAACTATTTTCCGGTACTTCTTTCACTTCTGAATTGCCGTTCAACTCTTACAAAATAGTTGTTTGGTGGATGAATTCTTTCGGGAAATCTTTCTTCATATAAGACAGCAGCCTGCCTGCTATTTTTTTTACATTCGCCATAGATTAGTAGCATATCTACTTTTTCATTTCGTGAATACATGGCAAAATAGAGTTAAAAACGTGATAACTTAGGTATAATTTAATGAAAAATACTTAAATTGCTGCCAAGTAAACAATTCTTAATTGTCAAATCAAAATGACGCGTCGTTTTACCTTCTTTTGTTTCCACCGCCTGCTTACTAAATATTTTTGTTGCAGTACAATATTCATTACTATGCAATAACATTCGAAACTAATGTTAATGAAGAAAGCAAAATATGATAGGCACAGCAATTGTATTGGACAAAAAATAAAAGATAAATAAGTATTTTTTTAACTAGGTGAAGTAAAAAAATGGGGTTCCTATCTTGGTTTTTAAGATATCGTGGGTTGTTTAAAGATATTTTTTTTAAATAAGTTAGATCTTATTAGTCTGTTCACCTACTGGTTATTCCCAAAAAAATATGAGGCACAAAGTTGCATGCCAGAGGTCTTTCGATATCACGGCACACTACGCATCAATATCTGCCAAGGTTCATATCAGGGCCACCTAGACTTAACAAACTAAAATTGATATTAACTGTCATTTTAAAAACAAATGCCATGTTCCGATACATGGTTGAAAAGAGAATCTAGAGCCGAATTAGATAGCTAAAAAAAATATACAGGGTGCCATTTAAAATAACAGAGTAGATATCGCTTCCGGTGAAACCGGAAGTGGTGGACAAAAAATTTTTTGTACTTAAAAAAGGACAATCACGCATTATATAAGTGAACCAAATTTCAAAATAATATCTTTTTAAATAAACATGCTACGGGGTGTTACATGTCTCCTGTGTCACCCGGTATATAGTCATTGTTCGTAAATAGAGCGAAACAATACTATATGGCTGAAATGCATTATAGAAAACGATAAAACTAATAATCACGGAGTGCGGAAACGTACAGTCGATAAACCATACCCACCGCGCATTAAAACATGCAGTTGTTTTCTATGAATTTCTCGATAACCGCTAATTCAATCGATAAAAACGAAGCACCATTGGAAATCCAGTAAAAATGCGAGTAGTATTTGTTTTAGGTATTGTGATTAACTTTATAGTCTGTGAAATATCATGAGTTAAATAAAAAATATATGAACGATAATGATATAAAATTGAGAGGTCAAACGTAGAATTTTCTACAAATTAATAAAGTGCAAAAACATTTTTTTGTTTTTCTTTGCTATTTTCACACCTACCACTTCCTAGCATCAAACGATTATTGTACGACCAAGTCGTATTTGATTATCATCGGTCACGTAATGATTTTCAATTAGCAATGTGCCGGTCTCGGGAATTTAAATTTTGGGGAGTATTACCGGGAATACTCCCAGGAATATTCCCCCATCATCGGGAATTCAAACATTATATGCATTAATGCATTTAACATATTCTGGTTTCATAAACTTTCTAAACAGGTACAGATATTCAGATAAGTAATTAAACACCACAATATAGGTAATACAACCCCCTGTAAACCCGAAGGCACCTCATAGTATCATGTGTGTGAGAGGGCTACACATTTAGAGACAATGGACACACATCCAATATTCGAGTATGCTAGGATTAATTTCCGTTTTAGAAAAGATCATAGCTCCTCGACCTGGGATCGAACCCGGAACACCAGGGTGAAAGGCAAGTATCCCCATTGTCCGACTACGGAGGCACATATTGAAACAACGAAATTAAAAATGTGTTTCAATGGAACTCAACAATAATACAATTATCCTACAATATAAAAATAATGTTTAGGGAATTTATGAGTTCGGAAATTTCCCGGAAATATTCCCCGTCCGGGAAAATTCCCACAGAAGAATATTTCCCATGGCACATTGCTATTTCCAATAGCCAAAACATTTTAAACATGAAGTGCCCACGAACTTTTTTACTTAAGATTTGTAGGATGCATTTTATACTCTCTCGATACAGTCTTCACCGATCTCTTATGCCAGTTTTGATTGACAATAGTATCTGATAACAATTAAATATAATTCTTCTTTGAAAGTAAGCGTCTAACATTGTCAGTTGAATTTTATCGAGTTAGTAGCTATTTATATAACAAGGGAGGAAAGTGTGACATTTCACCAAGTGTATAAAGTTTAGTCATGCAGTTTAATCAGTAAGCAGTACTTTCCTCCAATGCTATATGTACGTCTGACTATTTTCTACAACCTCTAGTATAAAGAACGGGTGAAATGTAAATAACATTTCTTAAATGTATAATGGCATTAAGAAAGGTTTAATAGTAATTTGAATAGAAGTAAGCTGTGGAATATTAAAATACCAGTTTCAAAGTGGTAGTAATGGTGATAAAAAAGACAAAAAATCAAATTGTTGCGGCACCATAATTTTTGGTAAAAATATTGTAAATCATAATAAAAGACTTAATGTTATTTATAATTATGTTTCTAGAATAAACTGTACTGTTTAAAATTAAGAGAACATTATAATACCTTATTATGAAATTACTTGTCCTACTTTTGACGTCTATTTTGAAATTTTAGCAGACATTGGAATTTTAAGGTAACTATGGCAATGGTTGAAAATGCGGGTTGAAAATATTTTCCTCTCTAGGGAGGAAAGCTATTTTGCCTCCCTAGAGAGAGAAAGTATCATTTTATACCTGAATTTGAGGGAGGAAAATATTACTTTCTATAGACGTCGCAGAAAAAGTTTCTTGAAACTAGCAGGAAATTGTAGAAAAACTATTGTACGCAACACACCCAGAAAGCATCTTTACTGGGCGAACTGGTAATTTCCAGGGCAAGCGCCAGCTAGCACTGGAATCCGTTTTTTATTTTTTCGGTGAATGACGAGTCATCCTAACAATAAATACTATACATTTTCAATAAAAAAGTCTGTAATGAGGTTTTTTGATTTTTGACCTTGTAAAAGTCGTAAAGTTATTAATTGAAACATACAACAGTAAACATACTGCATATAGTTTTTTAGAAAAATATGTTATAATTTAAAATATATATTTAAAGGAAATAATCTAATTAATGCGGCTGTAACTTCATATTTTAATTAATAATAGTAAAAGCTGATAAAAAGTGCATAACAGAGTTACATCAACAAGAGCATTATTACATAGAATAACAAAAATTTTAATTAAAACGAAACTCAACACGCTTAACGAAACGTGACGCCATAAAGGGAATTGTCAATAAACATAAGTGAAATTTTTATCACATTGACTAATCACAAAATTGAAAAAACTTCTTTAGCGTAAACTCACAAAACGAACGAAGTACATCAAATGTTACGCTTCCGAACAGCTCTCTTTGATCAGCTTAATGGCCAAGTAAAGTGAAATATGTAAATGAAAGCACCCTACGAATTTCTGAAAAAATTCAAAGCTGTCGTTTATAATGATTTAGGTACGTAGTACTAGCCTACAAAATTAGAGATGTTTATTTTTCAAATCATATTAGATAAAGCATAAAATCTCTCTACATACTTATGTCAAACAGGGTGGACCAAATTTGATGGAATTTAGAAATTTTTGGGATAGAAAAAAAAACGATGCTGGTGTTACAGCTAAACAAAAAATGTACAAAATTTGAATCAATTGTAAGACGTCGACCAAAAATATACAGGATTGGAAAATATTTAATTAGAAAGCCTGCTTTAGGTGTGTGCATAAATAATAAAAATAGCAAAATAATGTTTGCGACAGAGAGAGACATACATCGCTGTTGCCTTTTTTTAACCTATTTTGCGAAGTAACCATCTCCATGATTCAATGCTTGAGCAAATATACTGCAAGGTATGCACACACCATTGATGACATTGATGTGCTATTGGTGTCCACATCCCACATTCAGTACTGGAGCAAAATTAAAGCTCGTGAGGCGTGGTTTATTCCAAAATAGCTTCTGCTCATATTTAATTTGATAACAGAGTATTAGGTACTTATCTTAAGATCTACAGAGGAATAATAGTATTGGCCATCAGATATGCACCGGGGCTACGGCGAATGACGTATGATCCTTTTTATAATAAAGTGTAGAGTGTAAATGAGGTGTGCCTTCGTTACTTTGAAAATACAAAGTACAGAAACACAACAGTGATGTATAAGTCTCTTTCTGTCGCGTACATGACTAGTATTTTTATCCTTTATAATATATTCAATATTGTATAATATAGCTATAGCTAATATAGCGAAATTCGGCAAACTTGGAGTCCCAAAAAACAATTGCTTCGCGTTACCAAAAAAAAAAAAATAAATTCAAACCATACAAAAATAGATTAATCATCATCGAGATTTAAATAATAATCAAAAGTGTTTCGATTTTTGCCAGCGGTTCTTGGGCAGTGCAATGAGGTGCCCGGTTTTGTAGGAAGTATTACGTAGACAGACGACACCAGCGGTGGCGGAATTTTTAATCGACATACTAATCATCATTGGGCACAATTAAATTCTCATACAATCGTAACGGTTATCATTAAGGACGATTTGGATTTCCAGTGAAACTGCAACATAATTTCATTGGAAACCAAATAATAGGAACTCACTTTTTTTCGCGGCAATTTGATTACCACAACCTTTATTAACATGCTGCGGCAAAAAGTAGTAGACCTTTTCGTAGACAATATGCTTGTACGACAATTTCTAACAGTATATTTTCTACACGAAGGCGCCCCAGGCCACACTTCACATGAAACAACTAATTATGTAAGTGCTCAATTTGGCAACGACTGGATAAGTATATCTATCTCGACATACAACCATTTCCTCCGATATTGATATCTGCCGGAGCTGAGAATCGAACCCAGAAGCAGATAGACAGTATAAGTAGTCGATCTTACACAACGCGCTCTAACCAACTATGTTACCGGGTCCAGTAGCTTAAAACACATAACACACCTATTTTATCCAGATAAAAATCGTCCAATGACAATATATGACTGCAACAAGACGGAGTACCACCACATTATGGACGTAATGTTCGAGGATATTTTAATCAAATATTTCCAAAAAACTGATTTGGAAGAAAAGGTGCTATTGTATCGCCACCCCAAATTTCGGATGTAACCCCTCTGGATTTTTATTTGTGTAGTCATTTGAAGGGTGTGCCATACAATAACAAACTAGATAATCTAGATGATTTAAAATTAAAAATTCAATACGAAAGTTAGGTGATACATGGTCTTAATCAATTTTCTCGAAAGTTTTCGTAATTGACTTGGTCATTGTCAAGAAATTAATGGTGGACAGTTTTAACGGCTGCTGTGATCCATTAATGAATTAATTGAGACCTAACAAGGCATTTTCTCAATATCTTAATAGCGAGTAAATAAAAATTGTACCTCTTTCGCTATCAAGCCAAAACAGAATTTAAAAAATTCCTAGCATAACTACGAAAATGGTTCCATACTTTTTGTTTCCATACTTTTTATAAATATGTATGTATACGCGTATGAATCTGTGCAAAGGTTAATAGCTGAGTCAGTTTGTAACCGATCTTCCACCGATAAAATGGAAATAAAAAAACTGGGATGACCTACTCCGAATTTAAACATAAAACAATCCGTTTTCAGTAAAAAGTGAACCCTTAATAGAAGATTTAATTCAGAAATTTATAATAAACATACGTGGATTTGTAGCTTTGATGTGAAAAATGCGCTTTTTGCCAAAAGAAAACATATTGCACAAACATATCTACTATCTACATATCTAACTCCATCTACGAACTTTAGCCCCTATGAGATAGATTTTCCACGCGGCGGGCTGTGGGAAATTAGTGGATAGAATTAATTTATAAAATAGGTCTAAGGATGTTAATGGAGTCAGCATATCGCCGAATTATTCCACGTCATTGCCCAGTCAGGTTGATATGATATAATGAGATAGTGAATTAAAGACAGGAATGATATAATAACACCACATATAGTACAACACCCTATGGCCCTAAACTAACGTTGTGCGAGAGGAGGTACATATTTAGTGACAACAGACACACACTCAATATTCATGTATAGTGGAATTAATCTCTCTCACAGTTAATTCTACTGCTATGACCGAGGATCGAACACGGAACATTTTGGTGAGAGCCAAGTGTGCTTGACTCTCGACCATCAAACAATCTTCAGTGAAGATGAATCTCTATTTTATTTGTGGGTCCATGATAGATGTAGGAAGGTGAAACGCCGACGCAGAAAAAGCCGAAATTTGAAATTTGCTGTTGAACGACAGCCCTTACCCAAGGTGTGATGATTTGGAGAGGGATATTATGGTAATAGGTCGCCGTTAGTCTTCATCAATAATAACATACAGATCCATCGTTTGGTGGCCGAAAGGATCACAACGGAGGGCCAAAACCAAACTCTCTGAATTACAGAAATTAGCCTGCTTGATCCTAATGGGGGCAATTAGCAACACACTGTCAGCTGCAATGGAAATCTACCCCCTCTTCATATATATTTGGAGAGAAAGGCCAGGTGAGCAACATACAAACTGCAATAAGCGGCCATTAAAATGCCTCAGACTAGTATCATGGAGCGGGATAGGTTGCTGGATGAAAGTGAGTCACAGCATCACAGCTTCAACGGCCTCTTTCCGGAGATGAGTAGGATGGGAATAAAACCGATCTGCTGAGGGCATACAGTTGCTGGTTTACAGACGGCTCCAAAACTTCTGAGGGAACAGGAGCCGGAGTACATAGCTACAGATCAAGGGTGAAGATATCCTCAAGGCTAGGTACTAATGCAACTGTTTTTCAAGCCGAGGTTCATGCCATTGAATTGTGTGTGCAAAGGCTCGAATATATGCATCATACACAAAGATCAATTAAAATTTGTTCAGATAGCCAATCAGCTATAAAAGCTCTTGGCTCCTACCGCTGTAACTCCAAAAGGTTATGAAACTGTCAGAAAGCTGTAAATCATTTGAGCAATAATAACAAAGTGACTCTGGTCTGGATACCCGACCACTCTGGTATGGAAGATAACGAAATAGCCGACTCCTTGGACAGAGAAGGATCGGGATCACGAATCATCGGACCAGAACCGATACTTGGCATCTTCAAGTACTGCTAAGTGGCTATCTCAACCTGGGCTGAAAGGCAGAACTATCCAGTATTGGCAGGAGTTACCAGGATTAGTTCATTCGAAGGCTATCAAGCTATCAAGCCAAAACAGAATTTAAGAAATTCCTAGCATAACTACGAGAATGGCCTTGGTTCCATACTTTTTGTTTCCATACTTTTAATAAATATATAAGAGTATACAGGATGTTCCATTTAGAAAAACAACCTTTCATTCATAGATCTGGATATTTTGTACAATACAGTACAGTACATATGAATGTGAAAACAAAATTTACGTACAAAATTAAAGGATATGAAACTCTGCATTATTTAAAAATTAAAAAAATTAAGGAAATTCAATTTAATGAACCTAACCCTGGTATAATAATTTGTAATTCTACCACTACGTTTTTAAAAGGAACTATTTGCAATATTTTTTGTTCGTGACTGACAACATAAAATTAATAGTGGAAATTTGTGAAGTAATTTGCTATTTCGATCAATATTAGTATATGCATAAACTTGTTTTAAACTAATTAAAACTTAGATTCTACACAATTAATTATATACACACATTACTATTGTTAATATTAGATTTTACCAGTACATTCAATTTTAGATATAAGTACGAACGAAAGTATTAATTATTTAAAATGGCTCTCTCGAGAGTTACTAGTTGCAATAATAACTGAAAACTGAAAACTCTAATAAGGCACTGCCGACTAAACTATCATTTGCATTAACTCGGTCTAGCGGAAAACGCCGAGTGCCGTCTATGCCTGGAGGATGATGAAAAGGCAGACCACGTATTATGCACCTGTCCCGCTGTGGAAAGGATCCGATTCTCAATATTTGGCAAAGGACAACTGCTGCCAGAGGATCTAGACACATTATCACCCAATAAATGTTTCAGTTTCATTAGGAGAACTTATTGGGTGAAATATAATTAGGAGTGAGCCACAATAGGCCGTAGTGGAGGGTCCACAAGGACCTACTCACAAGAACCTAACCTAGTCTTCATTGGTGATAACTTGAAAGCTACCGATTACAGAACAAACGTGCCGGAACCCGTTTCATTGCGTTACCTAGAAGGGCTGATTAATTCAATTCTTCAGCACGATAACGTCCGTTGTCATACAGCAAGGATTACAAAAAGCTTTTTACAAGAGACTAATGTGGTGATGCTTTCATGGCCGGCAAGATCACTCGATCTATCTCCAATGGAACATATGGGATATGACTGATAGACGCGTTAGACACCATCCCACGGATAATTTTGGTCAATCTTCGGCTTCATACCTAAGGGGCTAAACGATGACATACTGCAAGCCGACATTTATCATTTCATTATAATATTCCTAACGAAGTGAATGAGCCCATTCGAAGTCACTGTGGACCCACTCTTTTCTAAGTAACTTTTTTATTCTGCGTCTCAAAATGTTGAAATTTAAATCATTTTACTGACTAGGGGACAACTTTGATGAAAATTTCATTAAGTTTGCTCAACGAATTCATGATGTTGGAGTTTTTATTCAAACCAGTAAATTATTTGCAGTGTTGCTTTTATTAATAAAAATGAATGAATGATGAATGAAGGAACGAAAAATAAAGAACTATTCGCATCTTGGACAAACAAATGAGTTGTGTCCATCAGTTTTATTAACTTAATAAATTTTTATGAGTCCTACATACAGTTATGTTTATTACCGCACTTATATCCTTAAAGACCAAATTACGAGTCATAAACTTTACGTGAGTATATGTCATACAATAAAATATTATTTTTTATAATGTAATTAATTGTAATTGTAATTTAGGAATTATGAGCTCATGCACGTTGTAGTATATGTACATATATAATGCAAATAATCCAAGTTATTCAAATAATAAACTTAAAAAAAAATTTGATCAAATAGAGATAAATAAAGCTGTAAAAAAGAATAACTCTCAAAACATAAACTTAATATTATAATTGACATTTGTGTAAGAAATATACAAAAAATGTTTTTGTTCTAACCAGGGAATTTAGGATTTTGGATATTTTCACGTCTAGGATAAAATATTACAACAAACATAAAAATACCAAATAAGAAATTTTATGTTTTGTATGAAGTAACTTTTATATTGCAAAAAATTAAATGTAACCACCACAAACTTAACAGGAGAATGATCATTTTAAAAATTTCAAATGTAACTTATATTTTAATACATTAAACTACATAGAGCTGTTTCTGTGGTCGAACATAATTTAATTAACAAAGAAACTGAAAATTCTCATCATAAAAACCAATCTTTTAGATCCATAAACGACATATGCACTGCATTGTATCAAAAAGCGCCTTTGCTATTTATATTAAGAAATTATCGCTAATTAGATGTTAAAGAATGACTAATATTCGTTAAAGAATAATCTTTAAGCATTGCAACAAAATTTAATATAAAAATAAGGTATTGAAGTCATAAAGGGTGTCAAAACCTCATCAGAATAAGGACTAGGAATTTCATTAAATAAGATAGTACTTATTTGGACCACAAATCAGACAATAAATATTCCCGTAGGCAACATCTCTGTGTATAATAAACGAAATCAAAAACTTTTTTAAAATTTTTATTTAAATTATTTTTTTTGACTGGAAAATAAGCAGCAATAACAAAATTGTGTAATTTATATTCAGCGATGTCAAAATAGAATATTAACGTTTGTGGGAGTCATTATATTTATTTTGTTACACAATAGTTATTTATGTAACTAAAGCGGAAAGTAATACTTTTCCGCTCATGTCTAACATGATTTTTCTACGACTGCTTCAAAAATGATCTAAAAGTAGATGATAATACTCAAGTTTCCCTATTCACTGTGTGAACTTTCTCTGTCGCGATTCCGTTTTTTGGTTAGCCATGTTAGAGCGTTTCAAAGAAGATGTTAAATTATGTATTTTTGTGCCCTATCAGAAAAACTCATTTTCCGCTAGGCGAGCGAATAATTTTTCTGTTCGCTCAGCGGTAAACGTGTGAACTTTCTGTTTTCAACTAAAGATAATCGGGGTAATTCTGGTGGCACTTGAAAAATGTTCAATAAAAATTTAAGTTGAAATTCCTGTGACAGTGTTTTTCTATCAATACAGAAAATTAAACAATTATTGTTATAATATCAATATAGAGGGTGTAGAAGTGGCATAGTGTTACGGGAGTTAGAGCACACTTAGCCGAGTTCAAACTTACTCTTGAATGTGAAACGTTTTTGAGATAAAAGGCGCAATGCCCATACTACATAGCAGAGCTGGGTCTGATTCAAATCACTCAGTATTCGAATCTAGGATTCGAATACTTTTTGAGTATTCGTAAGCGTATTCAAAGATTTTCATATAAAAGGATTCGTATTCGAATCCTTTTTTTTATGACACGAATCTTTTTTATAGTTCAAATACTGCGCATGCGTTATGCGTTATATTGTTAAGAGTAGAGAGCGCGAAGGCGAACGGAACCAAGTTTGCCTGTTGTGACACGTTGACACGCATAGTATAAGATATTTAGCGTTTGTTTTAGTTTACATTACCACGACCCGCTGCTTACATTTAGTATGTATTTGTAGTTATGCAATTTTTAAAAAAAATATTTAATATTTAATTAATCAATACTTACACTTACATATTACATAATGAAGCAAAGTACTAATCAAATCCCCATAATATTATAGTAAAAAATAATAACTACAACTGTAACAATAATTCTGAATTTAACCTGAGGATTCGAATCCGTGATCCGATTAAAAGGATGCGAATCCTGCGATTCAAATATTTTTTCATACAAAAAGGATCCATGATTCGAATCATTTTTGATGACTGATCCGTAAATCAAATCAATTTTCAAAGGATTCGTACCCAGCTCTGCTACATAGGCAATCCACGCCTGCGTTAAGATTTATCCCTCCTAAATGTGGACCTAAAACTTTTGTGTCGTTATAAGCAGTGCCTATTTAAGATTTTGTTAGTTTCGAAACTATAAATACGTTATAACTGACCATCTGTACTGGTTTATTATTTTAAAATTAACAATATCGTCAACAGGCGCTGCTAATTTCGATATAAAAATTTTGGCGACCAGGATTTGAAATGATAAATATTTACATAAGGATGAACTATCTATGCATATTCAAGGCGTTTTATGATTTTTTTACTAAAACTGTTGTCAGCCATATCTCTGGAATGGCTTTAAATATTTGGATAAATTTTGTACACGTATACTCTTTTAGTCCAATCAAAAGCATAATTTAATTTGGAAAAATTTCAGAACTGGACTCAATTTTTATAATGTTACTCTAAGTGCTGATTACATCACCCTGTGTATCATTTTTTGGTAAATGTTAGTAAACGTTTAAAAAGTTAATGCGCCAATACATAAAATATTTGTTATAACATTTGATGACACTTTTATGGTTATTTTCCAATAAATTTTTAAAAATACTGATTGACCAAATTTTAAACTCGACAAATAACGCAATCAACTAGCTATACTCAACACCCTTCACTAATTAAGCATCTTAATTTTCTTGGACAAGAAATACATATTTATTGAGATATTAATGGACTCGCTTAAAATTCCATTGTTAAGTACATTTAAATTTGTTATTAATTAATTATTTTTATTAATAATCTTAAACTGGAAGAGCCTACTTCCAATGACGGTCATAGAAAAGCATCTTTCTGTCCTATTTTTAAGCATCAATAACATAGTCAATTATTAATTATTGTAAAAAATAAGGGACAGTTGAAAACTGCATATCTTGCAGTCTTCAACTGCAAACAATTTTTCTCGAAAATTGGCCTTAATAATAATGCAATCAACATTTCGTGAGAAAATATATACACTGAACTGATTCTGCGGTTGGCTTCTTGTGAAACATCATTAAATATTTTAAATATATGAAAGAAATTTGCTTTTTAATATTTAAAAAATATTTTATTAGAAACTCTACACGTGTTTCGGCTTTTTAGGCCTTTGTCAAGAGTACAGGGAATACTGAACAGTAAGATTTGTCATGATAAATCAAAAAGAAAAATTCTCATAAAATTCCTTTATTACTGTGACCGGTTTCGTGAACAAATTAATTACTTCACATCATCAGACACAGGAATTTTTATAAATATTATAAAAAATGCCTGTGTCTGATGATGTGAAGTAATTAATTTGTTCACGAAACCGGTCACAGTAATAAAGGAATTTTATGAGAATTTTTCTTTTGATTTATCATGAATAATTACTCATATGGGATCAACCTACCTAAGTAAGATTTGTGTTCATTGCTTATATATAAAACCACATCAGGTACCTACTATAAAACTATTGTAAGATATGTCTTTATAAGTTGAATATTACTTTATTTTTTTAAATCTAAATTATTTTATTTAAAATATGGTGGCCGGTAAAAATTTGTTGTTCATTCGTTAAATTTTTCTTATTTTTAACAGCCTTACTTATTTCTAATTGTTCTAATAGATCAAGTTTCTTTCCTTTCTTTTCCGAATGGAGTAATTTGACGTTATTTAAATCTATAAAATGACTGTTTTCTATACAATGTGTTGACATGCCCGTACTATATATATGGTTTACAATAGATTTCCTGTGTTCCTCGTCCAGTTTGTCCAATGTAGTGACTGTGATGCTATATACATTGGACAAACTGGACGAAATGTAAAAATGCGATTCGAGGAACACAGGAAATCTATTGTAAACAATGTATACAGGGTGAGTCTTAAGTGCGTAGTTATATTTAAACCACCGATTCTTGACATCTGTAGAAACCCACTGACACATTTTTTTCTCTCTAATTCCCACGTAAAATTGAGTTATCGACTTTCAAAAAATAAGATGAAATTGTTTTGGAACTGCTGATTGCTAGAAACATTCCTCATTTTATCTGAAATAGTGCATTGACCTTTAGCAGTGTTGCCGCATTTCATATACAATTTAAATAATTACCTACTTATGCGATTAAGTGCTCCATTTGAAATAATTTTTAAACATTTTAAAATACCTTTTAATATAAGAAATGTATAAGTTTGCCTTTTTCTTGCATCAATTAAACTTTCAAGTGTCGTAAACTAAAACCAAATTTTCCGATAAACAGTAAACATAAAATGCTACTGACAATTTTGATTTCGTTTTTTCAGTTTATAAAAGAATTATTATTTTTTAACAAGTAGTAGTTACTTACCCTGCGATTATAATAATTTGAAGTAATCCTGTAATTTATTAATAAATAAATCGTTTTCTAAGTCATATGTTCGGCTGGTTCATTGACCTGATATGTAGGTCAATGGGCGAGTTACACTAACCTATCTTTTAGGTACATTACATTACCAACCAATTTATGATTCAAATTACAGACATCAAGCATATTCCTATGAATTAAGATGGAAAATCTAGTTCAAATCAGTAACTAAACATCACTAAATAAAAACAACTACGTAACTTTATTTGTAAACAAAATCCAAGCTTTGACGAGAACTATTCTAATAACAAAAAGCACTTTTAGGTACTGTTAAAATATCGCAAAACTGAAATTAAAACAAGCACAAAGAGAACAACACGCACTTAAATCGAAACTAAACTTATTCTCGATTTACCTAACACTTAATGTCAATGACGCTAAAGACGTTTACGTAAATTCACTCTGAACGATTTCCAATTATTATTTTCTCTGTTGCTATAAGAATAACAAAGACAGCGAGAGTGAGTTGGCCTCTCTAGGTATATTTTCGTAAACCGCTATGACCGATAAAGAAACAACAATTTGCTTGTTTACATATCAACATAGATTTATGAAAGGGGGAGATAGAACATAATTCACGGCGCACGCTGCCAATTCTCCCACTGCTGGCACCCACCAATCACAGGAAGTGTGTCGGTATCTTCGACAGTTCGATAGCATCCATATTGTATTTCGATGTTCGTTGTGGAAGTGAGGTTTTGATTCAGTGACTATTTTTGTGACTATATGGCGTGAAAAATGCCCAGGTGCGTTATAAAAAGTTGTGTTTACCACAAAACTGCAAACTGTGTGAGGGATAAATCATCTATTCATTTATTTCGGTAAGTTACTTAATAAACATGTTTGTTTTGGAGGCCATATTCGATTGTTTAAGGAGACACAGAGCCGTATTTCCCATTTCCATGAGATTTGCAAAGATAATTATTAATTATTGCAATAATGTGGATTAATCAAAGGGGATGAATATATTTAATGTTGACAGTAGCACGTTTTATACGATTTTACATAATAGGTACTTTAAGATTGTATTATTTTTTGTGTTCCAAAGGATACTGAGAGAAGAGAGGCTTGGAGAGTATCTTTAAATTTGGAAAAAGAAGATATGTTTGTGAATTCCAATGTATGCCACTTACATTTTACCCAGGAGTCTTATGATTTTGAGAAGGCACCTTTTTCACTCCATTTAAAACACCTATTTTTGACATTACGGTAAGTAGATTCGAAAGAAATATATAATATTAGTTTATTCAGATCACTAAAATAATTATTATTAAAAATACAGTACCTACCTACTTAAATTATTAAACAAAAAGTTAATAGTGTCCAAAAAATTACCTTTTCCGAAGTTCTCAAATATTTACTTACATAAAATTTTATAAAAATTAGAAACGTATTTAAAATTTTGTGCCTAAATTATTTTTACAATAATGTATTTATTCATAACTTTTGTTTATTTACTGTTTCCATATGAGCAGAAAAATTATTTTATAAAAAATACCTATTAAATTTATTCGAGAATATAATTAAAAAATTGGTGTGTATTATTTAGGTATACTATTATTTTCAAATATATTTTTTCGAGGATTTATTTTTGTGATTTTCTTACAGAAAAACAAATCAATATAGAAAATGTAAAATTTTCCAAGGGCCTTTAATTTTTTTTTAAATTCAGGTGAATGATGTTCAATAAAGCAGAGGGATAGTTCAATTAGAAATTTTACATTCGCAATATTCATTTATTTTTTCTGATTGCAAATTATGAAAATTGAGAAAAATCCATAAAACTTAATATTTTTCGATAACTCCTAAAATGAAGTCTACAGGGGGCTCGACAGGGGAGTGTCAATATATGAAGAAAAACCCTGTAGATAAAATATCAAAAGGATTTAAACAATATAAACAATAACACGTAGGTATAATGCATCTTATTTTTTATAGGATACTAGTAAAAGCTTGACCGAAACTACATCTGTTTCGTCTCAACCATCGACGAGTGCTGCTATATCTTTGTTAAATGAACCACGGCCATCAAGAAGTACTGGATTTTATCAGGACATAGAAAGGACAGAATTGCCACAAAGGTCATTTACTAGTTTGGGTTTTGTGGAAAATAAAACACCCCCAAGTTCTCCTATTCGAGGGCATTCTAAAGTAAGTTAACTAAGTAAAATTTATTATTGATTACTATTACTAAGTATTTTAACTTATTGAAAAATAAAGTATACTTATTTAAAAAACATTAAATAAGTTGTTCAAATTGTTTAGTCAGCATTGCCAGGGCCTTTATTATTTAATATTGGCATTCAGTAAGTAATAGAAGTATGTTAAATTAAAAAAAAAAATAAATATCTTACGTAAAGTAAGTCTTCATTCAATCTATAATCAAAAATCAATAATAGTGCCAATATTGTTTATTAATTATGTAATTTTTTTTAAGGTTGAAACACCCCGAAAACGAAAACTGAAGTCTTAGTTGACTAAAGCTCGTAAAAAAATTAAGAGGCTTAAGACAAGTCTTTGCCATTTTAAGAAAAGAGTTGCTAGGCTTGGTGAGGTGATTAAATCACTCAGTGGCAAAGTCACCGATGGAACATTAGAAACTTTGTGTAAGATAGGACCTAATGAAGAATTTTTGCAGACAGATGTACCATAAACATAAGTATGGCGAACAGCTTAAAGCCTTTTCATTAACCCTTCATTATTATTCTGTTAAGGCATACAATTTTGTTCGTAATACTTTTAATTCGGCTCTTCCTCACCCAGACTATATCGAGGTGGTACAAAAATATAAATGGCGAGGCCGGATTTACAGCAGAAGTTTTCGACCTATTAAAAATCAAAGGACAGAATACAGATTATAAACTTATTTGCAGCTTAACTGTAGACGAAATGGCAATTCGTCAGCATGTGGAGTGGGATGGAACGAAGTATTACGGATTTGTAGATTTTGGAGTAGAAACTGAAACTGACTGTCATCCTGTAGCCAAGGATGCACTCGTGTTCATGCTAGTTTGCATTAATGAGTCATGGAAGCTTCCTCTTGGATATTTTTTAATAGATAGTTTAACCGGTCTACAAAAAAAAAAATTTAGTGCTACAGTGTCTAAAGTTAGTCAATGAAACGGGGCTACTGTTGGTTTCGATATGTTTTGATGGAGCTATGAACAATGTTACGTTGGCCAAACAGTTAGGGTGTAATTTTGATCCCAAAAATATACAATCTACATTTGTTGATCCCAGTTGTGGCAGAAGAATTGCAGTCTTTTTTTACCCCTGTCATATGATTAAATTGTTAAGAAATTTGTTAGGAGATAAAAAAAATATTATTGATGATAACGGTGATATTATTCAGTGGGAATATTTAGTAAAATTAATGAAATTGCAAGATGAAGAGGGTGTTCATTTAGCTAATAAATTAAGAAAGTCACGTATATTCTTTAAAAACAAAAAAATGAAAGTTAAATTAGCCACCCAACTATTTAGTACTTCTGTAGCACATGCTTTGGAGTTTTTAAACGAAACTTTAAAATTAGAGCAGTTTAAAGATTGTGAAGCTACAGTAAAATTTATTAGATGTATCAATAACTTATTTGACATCGTGAATTCCAGAAATATGTATCAGTATGGTTACAAACAGCCTGTTAACAAACAATATTTTGAGGGTTTTAATAAATTTTTGTCAGAAACAGCAGACTATTTAAAATCTTTGTAATTAGTGATTGGCAAACCTGTTTGTGAGAGTGTAAGAAAAATGGGAGTAATAGGATTGTTGTTTTGTATCGAAAGTATAACATTCCTCTATAACAATATTATTGAAAATCAATTATTGTTGTATATTCCTACTTACAAAATTAGCCAGGATCATGTCAAAACTTATTTAAAAACCTAAATAAACTTTGTTTTTTTAATTATATTGATACATAGGTTTATAGAATACTATCTATTATTTAAAATACACAATGCATAGGTTAGCTAATATAAAAATTGTTGTTTTTTTTTCAATAAAATCACTTTATTTTCAATACTAATTTTTTTTATTTGAATTATATTTTAGAAGCCAAAATAAAAAATGTATATGGTTTTAATAAAAATATTTAAATAGTCTGGATGTTCTTTATTGTGTTATTTAAAGAAATATACCCAAAAAAAACTACAAAAAAAGCATCTTATATTTGAGACACAAAAGATTACATCTAGTTAAATAAAAAAATAAATATAAAGCTAAAACTTTCTTAAATACCTTATTTTTTAGTTCTTGCAAAGAAATTAGGAGTCAAAATGTTTTGTTTCTTGTTGTACCTCTACAATATAATTATATTAATATACCTATTATTATGTTGTATACATTTTAGGCATGACTACCAGTACTGAATGAAAAAGTTTTGCAAAAAAAAATTAAATAAAAATTGAGAAAAGGTTACAAAAATACTCTGCCGATCCAGATAACTTCTAGACCATTAGTAAAATATTTGCAAACTATTTTTTTCCTAATCAGAAGGAAAATTTATCACCCCGGTTTTTTGGTTTTCGAAAATTGTGATTTTTTGTAAAGTTATGACATTTTAAAATTTAAATTCTTCATTGTGTAAATTTCAAATTGTCATAACTACAAAAAATCAAAATTTTCGAAAACAAAAAAAAAACGGGGTGATAAATTTTCCTTCTGATTACGAAAAAAAATAGTTTCCAAATATTTTACTAATGGTCTAGAAATAATCTGGATCGGCAGCGCATTTTTGTAACTTTTTTTCTGTTTTTTTTTTCAATTTTTTTTTGCAAAACTTCTTCGTACAGTAACTGGTAGTCGTGCCTTAAAATATTACTTGGGTTCCATGCTCCAATACTGAGATATGATATAACCTAAATCCACCAACCGCCACTGTAACAATTAATGTTTCATCTGTGGGAAGATTGCAACGAGTAAAGTTGTGACATTGTAAGTGTGATATTTTTATTAGTGATTAGTGTTATTCTTGGAAACTGTAATATTATTTAATAGCTATTAGTGTGTGTTTTAGTCCTGTGTTTTTAATTATTGATTATTATTAGTGATTTATTTTTGCTGTGTACCAGGGTATGTGGATTATTTATAGAAGAGATTATTTTATTTCAATTAGGTACGTGCAGAATGCCAATTTTTTATTATTTATTTCAGTAAGTATTAGAATTTTTTATAGTTTAATTTATTTATTAAGGAGTTTAAGTTTTTGTTTTCAGAATTTATTGTTAAATTTACTAACATAGCCTCACCCAAACCAACACCCCAACCACTTCCTGGCAGGTAAAGCTCATACCTCCACGTGGTACTTACTGGGCAACAATAATAATTTCTTATTTAAAATTTTTTTTGTTGGCTAAACTGGGCAAAAAATAATTCTATTGTGGATGGATTATAGCAATTAATAATTTAAGAGAGTATCATACTTCATTATTGCAAAAGTATTAAATGATCTTAATACGGTCCTGTCCCACCAGACTTGGACGTTTGATTGATTCATGGAACCAATCAGTTTCTCTCAAAAGTGAGACAGACAACTTATAACCTCGCATTATACGAATTGTCAGCAAGGAACTTGTTAGACGACAGAGAATATACTCGCCTAGCACGCGGGTTCGAATCACAAACTTATTTTGTTTTTTTTTTTTTAAATAAGTATTTTTTAGTTCGTTAGTAAGATTTATATGGAGATTACATTTTTTCCTTGCCCTTTATTATAGTTTGTTTATTTTTACATTTTTTCCTTGCCCTTTATTATAGTTTGTTTATTTTCACAGACGTCGGGTATGTAGTCCTAAGTCTGCGTTATTTCAATACTCGCAACTGATGTTTCTGTGCCATCCACGTGTTAAGTAAACCAATCTACCTTTCCGTTCCTTAAAGTATATGCTTCTTTATAAAATGATTATTTTCAATTTTGTTTCATTTTTAGTAAAGTGAAACCAAATTACCAGATGTGTACTAATTTAAAATAGATTTGTGCGGAATGCTGACAGTGGCAACACTGCCTTGAGTTACGTAATTTCTATGAACGGTGTTTACACAGATATCCAGTGACCATCAAAATGTCGGTTGCCGGAGGACGAAAAAATTATCAGAAATTCAAAAATTTTTTTTGTTTAAAAAAAATTTTTTAACAGTGCCAATCAATTGTACTCGACGAAATATATTGAGGGTTAAAATATAACTACGCATTTAAAACTCACCCTGTATAGTACGGGCATGTCAACACATTGTATAGAAAACAGTCATTTTATAGATTTAAATAATGTCAAATTACTCCATTCGGAAAAGAAAGGAAAGAAACTTGATCTATTAGAACAATTAGAAATAAGTAAGACTGTTAAAAATAAGAAAAATTTAACGAATGAACAACAAATTTTTACCGGCCACCATATTTTAAATAAAATAATTTAGATTTAAAAAATAAAGTAATATTCAACTTATAAAGACATATTTTACAATAGTTTTATAGTAGGTACCAGATGTGGTTATATATAAGCAATGAACACAAATTTTTCAGTATTCCCTGTACTCTTGACAAAGGCCTAAAAAGCCGAAACACGTGTAGAGTTTCTAATAAAATATTTTTGAAACATTAAAAAGCAAATTTCTTTCATATATTTAAAATAGAAAATATATGTAACAAGTGCTTCTGGTGTGAGCCCTGGAGCTATGGATCACATCAAAAAAATGACTCATCCAATGATACCCGTTGTATAAATAAAAGTAATCAAACTAATGCACACAAAAATTAAAATGAAAAAAAATGTTATTAAGACAGTTTTTTATTTTCTGTTTTTTATAGCTGGTTTTGTTTATTACAGTCAATGGATATCGATGGATAGATAGGTGTTTTCTATCTTTCTATGTATTTTACAGTTCCATGGCTCCCATCAGGAGTTACCGTTAGGTGTAACCCCTCAATCCCCACCATTTTGGAACACCCTGTACAATTGCATATACAGTAGAGTGGGTCGAAAATGGTAAAAAAATTTTAATTTTTTTTTTGAAAAATAACACAGTACTGCAATAAGCCTTTTATATTCTTTATTATGCTATAAAAACTGAGCCCTCTGGATCAAATTTTAACCGGGCCCCTCAGGTCCAAAAAGGGCCCAATTTTGTTTGCCTCTTTTTGTGCCGTAGTGAAAAACAGCAACTCTACTTATTAGATACTGAACTCTCAATATAGCTCTCAATAATAGTAGTTGATTTCCAGCCGGCGCGGCATATCGTTAAATGTTTGTAATATTTTCTCCAGCATCAGCTAACGAGGTGGCCGATGAACGTTTAAAACAATGGCCAGTATATTCTCTTGCATTAGATAATTTGAGATAGGTTGCTATTTTTGATGGAATTTAACCAAATGTAATTTCCCTCAAGAACTTACCTTGAATATTTATTATTTTTATAATATACAAAAACGTTTTTGAGCTGGCCAATTTTGCTCATCACCGAATTTTTCATTGTGTTTGGCCTTTAGAACAAGTGTACCAAATTTGAAAGCTTTATATCAAAATCTGTGGTTGCTATCGCGATACTACAGACATGCAGACAGATTTTTTCCATAAAGTTATGTTTTTTTCATTATAATTCGTCGAGATTGGTCCAGAAATGCAATAAATATTTTTAATTTTTTTTCCCCGAAATTGTACCTATTTTCTTCTTTTATTCATTATGTCTCTTCTGGTGGTAGCACATTCACCAAATTTAATGTGTTACCTAAAATGTTGTTGACAATCTTAACTGCCAAATTTGAGAAGTTTCCCATTAGTATTTTTTGAGTTATCGCGGACACACACATACACACACATACACACATACACACACATCCACACAGACATACACATGCGCAGACATCATTCGGAAAATAGTCACAATGGATTCAGGAGGGTTCAAAATGTGTAAATCAATCAAAATCTCGAGGTCGAAAAAAATCACGATTACTATACTTCCTTATATTAGGTATAAGAAAGTAAAAATATGCAAGAAGCACACTTTCACATTTTTAGAGTCACCCCATCTAATAAATTCATCATAGGTATTTATACAATTTGTTCGACTTCGTAAGTAATAAGTTCAATTTCGTTTCCTCCGCCAGCGCCGCTTTGAAAATTTCAGTAGGCGTACCCGTAATATTTTCCTCATCACTATCAATATTAAAATTCATATTATATTTTCTTAACAATCTTTCAACAATTAATAATCTAAAATGTCCTTTTTGTAAAGTGTCAAATATAAATATGACGACCACGGGACTAGCTTTATTTGACCTAGTTAACGACTACGAATTGTTTCATTTAAAACATTCAAGCTACATTTTGCTTTAAATTAATATTTATTTTTATTATATGGACTAAGTCATGACTAATGAAATATGTTTTTCAACAATCTGATCATATACAGGATGGACAAAATGGACATATCAAAAATGATAAATCAAATACCTATAACTAGCAACTTTTATATATATATATATATATATATATATATATATATATATATATATATATATATATATATATATATATATATA
Organism: Rhamnusium bicolor; assembly: GCA_029963845.1. Classification (NCBI taxonomy): domain Eukaryota; kingdom Metazoa; phylum Arthropoda; class Insecta; order Coleoptera; family Cerambycidae; genus Rhamnusium; species Rhamnusium bicolor. The sequence continues at coordinate 1,051,518 of JANEYF010005081.1, read as the reverse complement.
TATATATATATATATATATATATATATATATATATATATATATATATATATATATATATATATATATATATATATATATATATATATATATATATATATATATATATATATATATATATATATATATATATATATATATATATATATATATATATATATATATATATATATATATATATATATATATATATATATATATATATATATATATATATATATATATATATATATATATATATATATATATATATATATATATATATATATATATATATATATATATATATATATATATATATATATATATATATATATATATATATATATATATATATATATATATATATATATATATATATATATATATATATATTAGTTACTTATTTATATGTAAATCAAAACGAATCTAAGTCCAAACTGCATGTTGCTGCACCGCTTACGAATGCGCGGCGCGCTTGACCTGGAAGCACCAACAAGAATCATTTTGCAGAAGAACGCTCCCTTTTATGGCAACGTTACAAATATACATTTTTCTTACAAAATAACAGCAGATTTTAAAGATACAAAAATGTTTATTTTTACAGTATTACATGTATAGTATTCCTATTGTATTCATCGATGTGTATTGCTGTATTTTGTTAACAATTTCTATATCTAGGAATTTACATCAGCCTAGAAAGCTCCATGTTCTCTCTAGATTGCACAGTATTCTATCTGTTATAAAAACTATGAATTTTTGATTAGATGCTTATAAAAATGAGAACCGTTTTAGATAATGTGGAAAAATTACTGACAAACTTTCATGTTAATTATAATACCAAACTATATTTTACTAACTTTGTCCTACTGCAATATCTTAAAATGGTTTAGTTTCCCACGTTTAAAAACTGAAATATTGTACAGCGTAATTTTTAAGAGCCGTTATTAACAAAATAGCATTTCAATTTGATTTTGTGCCAGTATTATCATATCTTAGAGTACCTATAATACCATTAACCTAACTGTGAAAAATTGAAAATATAGATCATGAAGATTAATGTAAGATTGGATTTTGAATTATATTTCTCATATCCTGTGTTTCAAATAAGCTCGTCACTTAAAAAGATGAGTTCATAAACAGGCTTATAATTATGCCTAAGTGTACTGTGAACAATTTCAGGTGTAATTTATTTATATTCATCTTCACCGACAAACAATGAAGTTTTATTAATTTTTTTTGTTTTGTTTTTTATTAGCTTCCTTTGTAGTTCAATTTTTAAAACTGACACACAAAAAACAATACAGCGTAATAATTATTTTTCATAGTAATAAACTTATAGTCTAGTCAGAGACGGACTAACTCAAATTAGTATTAGTAGAAAACTGTATACAGAAAGCAAATTAAGTAAAACAAATATAAGTAGGTATCAATAATTATATTATTGGAGATCGCAAATCAGGTAGTCATTTCACGATTATAAGGGGAGAAATCAGCTCGTGTGTGAACACATCAGTATTCTCATATGAAAATATGATATACAATACAAAATATACAATATGTTTCTAACCTTACTACTTTCACTTTTGACAGGTAATTTTTGTAATGTCCGAAGTTAGATGAACGCTGAACATTTAACAAAAGAAAACACTATTGTTCTATAACAATTATTTTGTGGCACTGGAATAAAAGTATATTATTAATAATTGTTTAAATAATCTGGAGTTAAATTCCAGCACCAATTAATTAAAAATCCATTTGCAGTCTAAAATCCACCGTTCCACGTCTACAGATGTTACTGTAGTGTATTTAAAATACTGAGTGTCTCAAAGAAGCTAAATTTACATTAGGATCAGAAAAGTCCACTTCTTTGTCTGTAAAAACGTCCACTATATGACACAGTATGAAATCCCAGATTATTATCAAAACTGCTTGAAGTATTTGTTTCATGGTCCACAGTGGTTCAAGATAACTGGAAAATAAATTGGCGTAGATCGTACACAGCATTCATTGCAACAACTAAACAAAATTGTTATGTTAGTTGGCGCTCAAGACTGTGTATGGCTGAGGGAATTCGTGAAAAGTATCCATATATGAAGGACAAACTTTCATGAATAGTTGGATCCATAAATACTCAATTGACATTTTTTCACAATAACACAATAAAACCCCTAAGACTATTATCTATTGAAAAGCAATTTCTAAGTGCTGATCGTCGGGGAGACAAGGTCACACGGTCTTCAATTTTGATGTATGTCTGTGGTAGGGGTTCTGTCTTACAGGAATGTCTGCATGTTTATTTATTTGAACTGCGACATATTATAAGCGTTTTCAATTTATAATAGACCTTTCACGATCGTACAAACCCTAAATTTAATTTAATGCTTTGTTATTTGGTTTTAAGTAATTCATATGTTTAATTATGGAAAAATTATTTTAGACTTTCAGTAACTAAGTACTATTCTTCTACATTTAAAAGATGACAATACAGCTTATATTTATAGTATGAGGACACTCACATTTAAAATGTAGTTTTTTGTTTCGTCACTGTTTCAATTAATTACGCGAGTACATAAATGTGTTGTATTTTACAAGGAATTAACAGTAACAATAAAATAACATGAGAGAAGGTTATTAATTCATTCCTAAAAAAATCGTTTGCCATTGCATTTCACAATATTTATTCCCATTTTATTAGTTGCATGAGAGTTATACAGGGTAATTTTGTGAGAATTTCTAACCCACACCCCTCTGATTTCGTTATTTTTATTAATATCTGATATAGTTTTTTGAGGATTTCGGTCATATATAACTGATTGTATTTTTTTAACTTTTCGGTTTATTACACCATCATCAGTGAAACTATTAATTTGGGTGTTTATTTTAAATTTTGTTACATGTTTGGCGTCATCTGGTTGTCTGTTTTAACGCAACTCAGTTGGTGTAATAAACCAAAACATTAGTAAAAAAATAAATAAAATTAGTTATATCTGACCGAAATCCCCAAAAAATATATCAGATATTATGATATTAATGGTTAAGAAAGGAAAATATATGTTATTTTTATTATTACGAAAAAAATGGTAAATAAAAAAGATGCTACAGTTTTAAATTTTTCTTTTTAAAATGAACGCGCTGTATATTTTTACATATTTGAATAGAATGCTTTCTTACGAATACAGTGATATAGGGGTTGATGGGTCCATCTCTAATACTAAAGAAGATATGTGGGAAACTTTGTGCTAGTGCCACCTTCGCTAACTTAGTTAATTCTGACTATAGTGTGTTCTACGGAACGTGGGATTGATTACATGGGTATCTTGGTTATTCGTGGAGATAGAGAATTTCTTAAATGAACAAAGTAGTGCCGAATTTTATGCCTATTAACATGGCGCCCAGAAAACAATTGAATTCCGATTGGTTTAGATTTTGTGATGAATACCATAATGGATTATTGCATTTTTAAAAACAGACAGAATTTCTGTCACTGTAAAGTCCTTAAAATATCATTGTAAAATGTTCTTAAAAATTTTTAATTGAACAACAAATAAAAAAGTTACAAGGCATTGATATAATTTTCAATATTTACATAAAAAGTCCTATAACTTTTGTATTTACCATTTTTTCGTAATAATAAAAATAACGAAATTGGCGGGGGTGGTAATTTTCACAAAATCACCCGGTACGTTAAGCACGTAACTGAATGACTACCTGAGATACGGTTTTTATTTATTATAGTTAGATATTTGAATTTTCAAATCATATAGATGCATTTACTTGATATAATAACACAGGCCTACAAAAAAAATGTTCTGTCCAAGAGTCAGACCCAACTTTTCCCATATATTTTGACGCGCTGAAACCGAATTTTGCAAAAAAAAATTTTTTTGACGTGTCAGTTTTTCTCTACGACTCCCTATAAGCCTCTATAATCCCTTAAGGGGGAAATTTTTTGAAAGCATTTCTATAAGGGTTTCTTTGGGTAACTAATCACGAATCTGAAGTCAAATATGAATTTTGACAGCCGTCAAATTTCATGAAAAAAATCTAAAAAGTCAATATTTGAAGCATATTATTAAGTTTTTTGGGCTGCTGATCATGAATCAGATGTCAAAAATGAACTTTGACATATTGACTTTACATTTTTCATGAAATTTGACACCTTGTTAACAGCTGTCATTATGTCAAAATTCATTTTTGATTTCTGATTCTGATGACCAGCAACCCAAAAAGCTTAATATGCTCCAAATATTGACTTTTACATTTTTCATGAAATTTAACAGCTTATTGACAGCTGTCATTATGTCAAAATTCATTTTTGACTTCAAATTCGTGATCAGCAACCCTACTAACCTTCATAGAATTTTTTTCAAAAAATTTCCCTCTTAGAGGATTATAGAGGATCGTAGAAAATAATTGACGCGCCGAGAAAAATTTTTTTGCCAAATTCGCTTTCAGCGTTTCAAAATACATGGGAAAAGTTGTGTCTTCTCTCTAGGACAGAACTTTTTTTTGTAGACCTGTGTAATTATATCTTTAGCAGTCAAACGTAATAGAAGATTTCATAAGGTAAACATCTATTTTCATATACCATTACAACTACAATAATTACAATTACAATTAATTACAATTTGACTTATAAAAATTTACGGACAATATATATCAGGAAATTAATATTGAGAGTTTTTTTTGTGGGGATTTCGGTCAGGTATAACTAATTTAATTTTTTTTCTAACGTTTCGGTTTATTACACCATCATCAGAGAACTACAATTAATATAATATTTTAATAACATGTTATGGTTATTGTACATTAAAATTTACTTACACTATTAATTATTAGGAATTTGTTTTAAAATTTTTTATTACATGTTGTTTGGTTGTCTGTTTTAACGCAACAGAGATAACGTTGGAATATATATGGTTTATTGTGGGTGTTTTGCTTAAATAGTGAATATATAATAAGATATTTTGTTTCAAGAATTTTTATTTTGTATTGGTCAGATGTAAAAATTGATTTCATGTTGTAATATACCCCAATCATTTAATTAAGTTATAATAGGTTTCGCTTAAATTTTCTCTATCAGTGCGATTATTTATGGCGTTGGTATGTCTTTTTTATTTGCAGCATTTCATGTATGTTTCTTCGGTTATAATTAGGTTCTTTTTCTAATATTTGTATGTTGTTGAAATTAAATCGGTGGTTTTGTTCTATGGCGTGTTTGGCTAGTGCTGTCGTGTTTTGGTTTTGAGTTTTTATGCTATATTTGTGCGTGTATACTCTTTTATGTAGATATTGTTTAGATTGGCTTATATAGGTACCATTACAGTCTATCTTGTATATAGTGTTAGTTTCGTCCTCGGTTGGTAGTCTAGGTTTAAGTTTTGTGAAAAATTTTTTCGTGGTATTGTATGGTTTATGGGCTATTTTTATATTGTGTTGTTTAAATACGCTTGCTATTTTTTCGGATACTGTTGGTATGTATGGCATGGATACATATACATACATAATTATTACTATTATTTGGTGTGTGGGTTGTTTTATTATAGGTTTTGTGTATTCTTTTTTTTATTATTGGTTCATAAAAGTTTATGGATACGGATTTTTTTTTTGTTAGGTCGAAATGTGAACAAATATGTGTAAATCAATTCCAGTACACATACCAAATCAAAGTTTTGTTTACACGAATGTGTAAATTGCTATTAATTATGTATCAATACCAAAGAGTCTCCATTCTTTGAATATACTGTGAATCACAAAAAAATATGTTAATTTAACCGGTTTGGTGGTGTAGTTGGCTAGAACGCACCATAGCAAGTGTGTCTATAAATTTAACTCTCATACCTGCGGGTTAGAATCCCGCCACCGGCACTAGGAGTATCGGTGGAAATGGTTGTATGTCCACGTATTTCTAAATATAACCCTGTTTAGGCTTTGGATTTATGGGTTTTCTAATTTCTATGGTGTTTATTTATTTATTTAATCTTTTTATTTGCATGGTTTTTGTTATTTGTGTCAACAGTATGTTTACCTTGGTTAGCGGCCTAGAGTCCCTATGTTGACATTACAAAGGCCTACCGACAATTTTTCCGGTATTCCGCCTAAACAGTCCGGCCCTGGGAATTACTCCTGACGTTCTCTTAGTAAGCCTGCAATATATGTTTCCATTGGCTTTCCTTTTCCATTTTTTTTTTTGCTTTATGATGGTCTTGGGTGGTTCCTATTAGCCAGCTACACACCTTTTCCAATTAACCATTTAAAAATGAGATTATGCGGCTTTTTTTTTTATTGAAAAATAAATTATATATATCTTTTAAAATATTATTCTAAATTGTACAATTATTTCCGAATTAAAATTTTTTAATGCGAAAAATAATTTTCTGAAATTACACATTAATTCTTCATTTGACTTAATACATCTCAATATTACATTACTATATAATTACTGTATTAAAATTATACCTCATATGACCACAAGGAACGTCTATTAAAATTTACATAATTGTATTACGTTGAGAGTTATTAAACATACTTCTCTTAACTCGCTCAAATACACATAAATTTATAATAACCTGCAGGCATCTGTTCAGATCCTGATTCACCTAAAAAGTATTTCTACTAGTTTTATATCAAAAATAAAATATATTAACGATGTCTTCATTTAAAGTAAATTGTTACATTTGTTCGTAAAATTTTTTAAAACTATGCTCAAATATAATATACTTTCATAACATGTATTATGTCATATATCTAACATAAAATATTAAAAAATGAAATGAAATATAACAACGCTAAAAATTTTTTGCTAGTTATTATTCTCTAACTTTTACAAAACTTATCACAGATATGTATAACATATGTCTTTATTTTCCCGGCTATTTGCCAAAACGCTAAAACTTGGATTATAAAAAAGGTAATATGCACATTATGTTCAGTATGACCGACTCAATAATGCTATTTTTAATTCTAACTGGTCTGTTCAGTAAAACCAAGAATAAATAAAACAAAAATACTCACCAGTTGAATAATCACCTCAAATGTTTAAAACATCCAACGACACGTATTTCTGCTTTTTGCGTTGTCAAGGTAGTCCTTAGAAAGCCTCGAAAGTACTATTAATCTTAGTAAATCTTAATGTAGAAAATATTAATGGCTTCAGAGAACAGAATAATTGAAATTATATAGTGGAAATTCCCCATTCCCAATTATTCTTTCCTCTGAAGCCATTAATATGTATTACATTAGGATTTACTAAGATTCATAATTACTTTCGATGCTTTCTAAGGGCTACCTTGACAACACAAAAATGCAGAAACACGTGTCGGTGGATGTTTTCAAGTTTTGAAGTGATTGTTTAACTGATGAGTACTTTTGTTTTATTTACTTTTGGTTTTACTGAACATAATAGTAAGAATTAAAAATAACATTACTGCGTCAGTCGTACTGAACATAATGTGCATATTATCTTTTTTATAATCCTAGTTTCAGCGTTTTGGCAAATAGCTGGGAAAATAATTGTTTAGAAAGATATATGTTATACTTATCTGTGATAAATTTAGTAATAGTTAGAAAATAATAATTAACAAAAAATGTTTATCGTTATTATATTTCATTTTATTCTATAATTTAAACTTTTACCAAGAAGAGGATACCTAATTTGTTTTAAATAATATTTCGTATAAAATTACTTCAAACAACTTGCCAAAATTACATAAAATAGTAATTGATCTATAATTCGCTATAAAGGTTTTATTTTTGTTTTTGAATACAGGACAAATCTTAGACCTTTTCCAAATGATCGGAATTGTGTTCATTTGCTGAGACATATTAAAGATTATGGCAAGAGGTTTAGCTAATAAAATGGCACAATCCTTTAGTAGGAATGTTGGAATACCATCTGGCCCTGTTAGTTTCGATTTAGATGTTTTTAATGCTTTTAATACATCGTCTTCAGTAATACTTGGAAATATTAAAGAAAGTGCATTAGATTTTGATTCTATGTTTGCTGCATTAAATTTACTTGACGAAATAAAAGTTGATTGGAAAAATTGTGCAAATGCATCCAATATTTCCAGGGGATCATTTAATATAACATTATTAAAAGTCATTGAGTTGGGAATATTACGTATATTTATCTTATTATTAATGTAAGATTCGGGTTGGATTTAATTTGCCTCTCAATATTCTTAATGCAATCATAAAAACTTTAAAATCTATTTCGTTTTAATCTTACTACGCATACCTTTAAATTGATGAAGTACATTATTATCATTATTTTCTTTATACATGCGCCAAAATCTAGATTTTTGTTTAACGTCCTTTATAATGTTCTTATTAAACCACAGCGGATAATTATTTTTCCTAGGAGTAAGCTTAAGGACAGACTCTAAAAACACAGAATTTAATATATCATACAAATGCTCGCACGCACATTTGACATCGTCGTGACAAGAAATACAAGACCAATCGACATTACATAAATCTTCTTAGAACTTGTTAAAGTTAAAAGAAGGCATATTATTCGCAGTAAATTCACAACTTGCATGTTTAACGGTAGCGGTTATACCTAATGAAGGATGATATTGATATTTTGGAAGAAGTGAATTAATAGATTTATATACAGACCTGCTTAAAGTTAGATCTAGTACGCGACCATTAGTATTTAACACCTAGTTGCACTGTTTTAAATCAAAGTATTCATAGCAATTAATCAGTGTTGTTACATATCTGTTACGGATATGCTGATTGCTTAAATATTTAATATAGCCAACAATATGAAGGTCGATTAATAATACAATACCACGATACGAAATCGGAATCAGTAAACTTCGACTCGTCTCTTTGTCTTTTTGTCTTTCCACTGCCTCAACATTGAGTCAATTATATCTGGGTATCTTACAATATGAAACTGTACTGTTGCCAAAAATGCGTACCATACCGATTCATTGGAAAGAATCGTTCATTTATACAAATCTTACAAATACGACACATCTCTAGGTCAAAATTGCTTGCTCACCAGTCAGGGAATCGGCTGTAAAATGAAATTTGTTGCCAAAAATGCGTACCATACCGATTCATTGGAAAGAATCGTTCATTTATACAAATCTTACAAATACGACACATCTCTAGGTCAAAATTGCTTGCTCACCAGTCAGGGAATCGGCTGTAAAATGAAATTTGTTGAAAATATCATATTGGCTCCGATTTGATTTTCAAATTAGCAATAAATACTAGTTAGGCCTATTAGGTCAAATAATATTTGATAGTAACCACAGTTTACTTCATAGCAACAAACGAAAAAAGCCTCAAATACGAATTACTTGTGCATCAAAGTGTTTGAAGAAAAGGAAAAAAGAAGACTCCAGTAATGTTCCTTGTTCTTCAAAACTTGCCAGTACATTAGATTTTTTTGAGGGTTCTAGAGTTGAGGTTCATGACGTTTATGTCGGTATAACAAGAATATTTCAGGTGCATTATCTGGGATAAATATCGCCAATATACAGAACACTATAATTAACATTAATATTTTGTATTAATAGTTATTACAATATTTATTCATGTTATTGTTTTCTAAATATGATTTCTTTCATGTTAAAATAATTTTCGTTTCATTCCTAAAATAAAAATTTGTGTTCTTGACATTAAAATTAAATTCTTTACCTGGCGTTTTCGAGGCAGAAGTTGTCACTTTGCTGACAATTGCAGAAAAGAAACCGCTGCCAATTACTTGGGGATCAGAACTTCCTCATAGTAGTATAACTTGACGTGTGGTGAGGTTTATAATAAAAGTAATTTTTGACGTTTCAAAAAAGTCACTGACGTTTAAAAAAAGTCACATTTTTTTATGTTTAAAAAAGACACTATGTCACTAATATTTTTTTAGGCATTGGGACCGATTTTGCTCATCAACGAACTCAGTCTGTTTCTTGACCTCTAGAATGTGTGTACCAAATTTGAAAGCTATATTTCAAAAACTGTAGGTGCTATCGCGAACCACACAGACAGGCACACAGACAGAAAATATGTTCTGTCTGAAATTTTGTGTATCGTCATAATTCGTTGAGATTTGTCCAGAAATGCAATAAAAATTTTCAAAATTTTTTTCACGAATACATAACGTCCTCACTTTGAGGGTGGGGAAGTAATATGTGAAAGTTATTGTTTATGATAAGGTATTTTGGTTTGTTATAATTTAATGTTTATGTTTATTTATTTTCTTTCAATTATTTAAACCTTAAGAGGGCTAATCAAACCAGTGTTTGTAAGGTAATTTTTCAAAATTTATTTCTTCCCTACGGTTTGGTCAAATTACACCAAATTTGGAGGATCAATAGTTGAAAGTGTACTAGAGGGTACATATATCTATTTTAATTAATTTTCACTTTATGTAGGGAAAATTTATACTGTAAATATAAGTGAAATTTGAACGTGATTAGCTCCTGAATTATGATATCAATCGGTAAAATTCGAGGTAAAATTCATACATGTCGTCTAGAATGAATCTTCATAATTATGCTCAGCAAGTTTCAAACTTTTATTCCGTACTATTTGGTTAAAATGAATTTTCTAAATAAGTATCTTTGTTACTACAAATATAGCAAAGAAGTGTTACCTCTATCGGGAATCGCACCTCAATGAAGTCGGTGAATGAAACGTCCAGTGAAGGTATAGTCAAGAGCAAAATTATTCAGCAGCGCATGTATAAAAACTTTCTAGAGAGTGACACAGCTATCCGAAGCTTTTTTCCCGACTAGGCCCCTTAAGTTATCTTCATATACCATTCTAAATGTTTTTGAATTAGAGTAGGTTGTGAAAATTATAAATTTTGTTGGTTGAATAACAATCAATAGTTTAAAATTATGTTGAAAGGTAAAAAACGTAACCTCAAAATAGTTTTACATTATTGCCAGTGCAATATATTTGAAATATTCTCTTCTTTGTTAGGGAAAAATATCAAAAACCTAATGTTGATTTTCATAATCGGGCGGATGGTAAATATTTAGCTACATCTTAACTCCCTCTACTTGCCAGCAGTTCACAATGCAATGTTCGTTTCTTAAAAATAGAAACTGTCAAGAAATCAAATTACATGGGTAGGATATGCGTACGACCCACACACTTTCCAATTGGCGAAGGACGTGGCCAGCAAATGAAAAAATAATGATCGGTTAGTGTTATGCAATTATCCAAATAGTTGCCATGATAACTGATTACCAAAGTCCGAATCCGAATGTTACATGACGATATTTTCTCACAAATATTGCATGAACTTCTGTGCCATCAAACTGTAACCCCGGGAAATCGTTTATCCATCGTTCTACAGTACCTCAAGATGGACGTGGACACGACATTTTCAAAATGGGATTGGGGCATCTCTAAATGAAATCACATCGACCTCTAATTGTTCACAGCGTCATTGATCAACGTGCAGCTTGTCCACATACAGACAATTCTAATTTCAATGGTGACGTTTTTCCGCTCTACTGTGTATAATGCACGGATTCTCATTGTATTAATTTTTTGTATGAATAATTACTAAAAGACATAATCTGAAATTTAACAAACCAATTTGAATATGACCTTTAACTTGGAGGAGTTAAAGAAAGTCCTATTCAAGCCTTTATCATGTTTCTTGCGATTTTAGCTACTATATGGAATTTTATAACTGAGCTCAATTTTACATAAATGACACTTAGCCTTTTTTCCATCCTCTTGAAATGTACTTGTTAAACTTTAACTTAAGTCTCTGCGTCCGTAATTTATCTGGTTGAACGATAAAAATTGACCCTTTTATTTTTTTGTCAAGTATTTCTAAGACTTTATAAGAACGGACTATAGCACCGACCCGACTAGAAAATATATTTCTCGTTCTTTACATCTGGTTTATTTCACCAATTTATTCTCAAAGAGATATTTTATATACGGAAACCCTACGTTTATAGAAAGTTTTGAACAAGATATACATGAAAGTGAAAGTATTGTTTTCATAAAATATGTGTATGAAACATTTATAAAAATAGAATGACAGTTGTGATTCTTTAAAATTGGGAAACAGTATTATTATTATTTCAATTTTCTACCACATTTTTTAATGGTGTAATTTGTAATTTAGCCTTATAATTGTTTAAGCAATTAGAGAAAATTTTTATCTCTTTGATTGAATACACTTAATATTACAAATAGTGGAATTTCTATATAACAACTTCCCCAGTAATAATTCTTTAATTGTTTAAAAATTTTAGAACTATAAAATAATTAAAGTACAGACAGAAGAATAAAGTTCATGACAATTCAGTGTGTCTCTAATTCTGCATTCTAAACTCAAATTCCTTATTTAATGAAGACATTATTTTAAACATATTAAACATTTGGTTAATCGGTCCTTATTATTTTAAATAATTTGAGTATGGATATAATTTGCTCATGGCAATGTTTAAATCTTCTACCTTGAAACTCTTTAATGTTAAAGATCTTCTGTTTTGGAATTCTTAATACCAATATTATTTGTTTGTTATCTAGCATATTTTTGTGTTTTCTTGTAACATTGAATTACAATTAGAATGATTTCATAGCTCATTATAACTACATAGAGTCACAAACATAAAAATCAATTCAAACATGGGCGTCGCCAAGAAGGCAGATCATAAATATTTTTCATTAATATATGGATAGGTAGATCCTATGCTAAATAATTTAAAAAAATGGCTAAATAAACACAACTAAATAAATTTGATTGCGACTTTTCAGTTATCCATATACAAAGTAACTACAATAAAATCCTTTATTTAAGTAACAAATCAGCACCATTGATTTTTTTTATCAAATATCGCCTCTATCTATAAAAGAGATGCTAGAACAGCACTTCGTATTGTTTGGACAAGACGGTATTATCCAGGGCTGAAGTTGTGGTGCTTGCTGCCCGTGTGCAGATTTACCTTACCGCCCTTCTAAATATATTTTTCATATATACTTTACCACACTGTTTAATTTTATATAATTAATGTTTACCGGCTCGGTGGAGTAGATGGCTACACGTACGATGGCACGAGTAACTAGATAATCTTTCCATCTTCCTGCAGGTTCGAATCACGCCACCGGCACTGGCAATATCGGTGGAAATGATGGTGTGTCCGCGTTTTTTCATAAATGTAACCCTCGCCCGTGCTGCTTCGGCTTTGATTTCGGGGGTTGTCTAATTTCTGTGGTGTTTATTTATTTATTTAAAAATGTAATGAATCATACATATGTTTATTACTATAGTTTCGGAAATTCCCGTTAGTCTTGTGCTACCGCGCACTTCCTGCCGCAATTTGATGAAACATGCAAATGTTCATTCCTAGAAGTTTCTGCAATTACCGTTTGGCATGTGCTGCCACGTACTTTCTGCCGCCATGAAATATGAGACGTCACCAAGGCCATAATTTTGGTATAAATAGAATCGCCGTAGCCAAGGAATTCAATTCAGTTTTCTACTGACAGCTACCTTCAGCACGTTGAGCAGGGTAGTTGAGGAGTCTTAAGCATGTTGAACTAAACTCCATTTGGTTAGAATTCAGAATCCAACTACGACGCCGCCGCGCCGGGCCGAATATCTGGTAGCATCTTGAGGTTTTTAGCGCGCTGAGCTAAACCTCCTGGTGTTGGTAGCCATTTTACCGTCTTTCTTGACTGTAGACAGTTCTAAGCCGCTAGTTCGTCAAAACAAAGTAGGCGGAATAGATATAAGAGAATTCCTATTATTAAGTATTAAAAACACGGATACCACTGTGTACAAATAAAGGAATAAATCGACACGTACAAAGGTTAGACAATAACGAGGTCCGTAAAGGAGTAGGTTACCTCTTAACTTAGGTAAGAAGAGACGCAAGGGGAATGTAACGTGTCATAGTGTATGCCGTATTGTGATTTATACTTTTGTTGTGTTCATTTTATAATCGTTTTCTTTGGTTATTTGCCATTATTTTGCTATTTTGCTTATAGTTATTATCAGTTATGTTATATTATATTGTTATGGATCTCTTTTTTATAGTTTTTACATGTTTTTGACATTTTAGGTGACGTTTGGATTTTTATATAAAGGACAATATTTGGTTTAAATTACATTTATTTTGAAAAAGTATGTACAATAAGATGAAATATATTTATTTTGAGAAGATATATCCAGTTAATAATAAATAATTGTTTTAAGTTGACTGGAACTGTATGCATTGTTAGTATTTGTAAGAGTAATGCTGAGAGGGCAAAGAAGAATAGAGAAAAAATATCATTTTTCCGGTTACCTACTGACATTTTAATTAGGAAAGAGTGGATTAGCAAATGTTAAAGAAACGGAAAATTTAACCACGATAATAAAAGACTTTGTAATAAACATGTTGCAAGTGAAGATTTTGAAGATGGAATGAAATCAAAATTGATAAATGTATTGCCAAAAAAACTAAAAAAAAACTAGTAAGCAATATAAACTTTATCTACTGAAAAAATTATTTGTGGCTAATTTTATTATGTTTTAGCTATTCCATCAGTTAATTTGTTGCCTGAAACTTTGACAAAAATGCAGCCCAACTGCAAGAGGTGAATGTGTTAAAACTAGAGAACGAAAAGAGATCGTTAAACAAATTTTAAGTCCATTATTGTCTATAGGAAATGTGGAAAACATTCTATCCACAAGTAAGGGAAATCCCCTAGAAGGTGCATATGAAGAATTGCTACGTAATTATAATGTTTTCTTGCTAGAGAAAGAAGAATTTAAGAAATAATCAAAGAAAATGAAAACATCTTGCTTTTGTAAATAAAGGAAAATTCGAGTAGCAAAAATTTGTTAAACAATATGAAGGATAATCAAATTCAATAGTAAAAGAAATGTAAGTAAAAGTGTGCCAAACCGCGTGCTGATTCGGTCTGATAGACCGAGATGGTGGTATTGTACAAATATGACACTATAGACCGAGTTATGGCAGTCAATGTATTAAAGAGATTGAGTTCTTTATATATTTATTTTTTATTTGTCAATGTAAAATACCTTATTGTTAATAAAATATTTTATATATGAAGTTTCAATAATCATTTCCGCATAGAAAGAAAGAAATAATAAATAATATAATTTCAGTAACCACCAAAGTGTGGTCCTTTACTGGGCTTTTATTCAGCTAAATAAACTACTTATTAAAATTTGTTACTAGTCAATTAGAAGAATAATAAATATGGTTAATATAATTAAATTAGATTGATTTTTAAACTATTTAGCTATTGTATATATTGGTATACAAGTTATTTTGGTAATATGTCTTAAATATTTGAAAATAGGATAGGTCCATTTAGTTTTCCCCTTTTCTTCTTTTACATAAATAATATAAAAGACTATGGGTTATTTACAAAACTGAAATCAGTGCTTGGTTACAGAACAAGGTGATCCTCATAAGTACATCGAGAAAATTCAGGATATGATTCCTGAACTTGTATATTTTGATATGTCTATAGTTATTTATTTGTGGCATCCCATAATGTTTTTTTCTCACCTTCTTTGACTATTAAGCCAGCGTCCTAAAAAAAAACTCCTGATAATCTCTGACATGCTTGAAGATTCTTTAACAAACTTGCTGTGCATTTTTTTTAAATCAACTGTATCTCCGAAATAAATTTATTGACAAAACATTTGAATAGTTAAATTTAGTGATAATTTATAATCGACAGTATAAGATTTAATGAGAATAGTAGTTTTTATTCTGATCATACACAAAACATGTAACTCCCCAAGAAAATAAATGCACACAAGTTTTCCTCAGCTATTTTCGTTATGAGTCATTCATAGTGGGTTTTTAATTATTAAAACATGTTAAATTAAATAATAAGCATAATTATATAAAATTACCATAATTCACAAACTTTAAAGAAACGAAAGCATACCAATGTACGCCATTTCAAATCTGGCATACAGATGACGTATTCCCGCAATGAATTTTATTGGTCAAAAGTTAAAAGGTAACCTACTCCTTTACGGACCTCGAAATAATAAAACAATTATCTTATATCTATTGGGTACACTGTACAAGTATCGCGATCCTATATAACTAAAAATAGTATACGCTTTCGTATACTTTCGTTAAATCAAATGCCAATGCCTATACACTGCAGCAATGCTGACAAAGCAAATATTTTTATATTATGTATATTTCAGATAATTGGTTTTCCTATTCTACAAAAATGAAAATAATTTTTAATATTCAGACGCATTTGTAAAAAATTTTGCTCCGCCACCTAGAAATTTTGGTGGCGGCGCCCATGGCTAAAAAGAGTCTTCCTCATCATATTATCAAAATACTCGAATACAATATTTTGGTGTTTATATATACTACTTCACTGTTACTGAAACTTACTCGAAGACATTTTTTCTAAATTTCTATTTTTTTGTTTGCTTCCTAGTTATCGATTTTCTTTATTTTTTTCGTTTGGCTTCTTCTGCGTATCGTTATTATCCTTTAACCTTTCTTTTATTTCCACTAGCCATTTCAGACAAAAAAAATTGTAATATATTGTTACTGTGCAACTACTTACTAATTCTCAGTGTCCTCCACCTGACTAGAATAGAAATAGAATAATGCTTGACTGTCTATATACAAACATTTTTCAATAGCTCATAGTCTGAATTCTAACAGCGATTTCCTTTGCGCGACAAAACAGTTGATATGAAATATATGTGATAAAAGTACCGGAAAATAATGCCTCAAGTTGTCGAGAGGATCAGCGGAATGAGAGTTTCCTCTAACTCCTTTCTGCATGATTTTGGCAAATTTGGTAAAAAAAATTTAATTTAGTGTGTTTTGACGTACTATTAACGGGAAAAGCATTTAAAATAATCAATATTGAAATTTCACGTATTATATTAATATATATATATATATATATATATATATATATATATATATATATATATATATATATATATATATATATATATATATATATATATATATATATATATATATATATATATATATATATATATATATATATATAAAGAAAAAAATTGCACGGTGGAAAATGCAAAAATTGCAAATGGCAGAAAGATGCAAACCGTGGACACGTGTTTCTGACTAATTGGTCTTCATCAGCACGGTGTAGCTGAGTTAAACTGGTAGACAAAACTTAAAAAAGACACTAAAGGAAAACCACTGACAGGGAGCCAATCGCACCTTTGTGGCCACAAAGGTGCGAAATTTTTATGAAAAACGTACTAGAACATCCTAAAACAAAATAAATCAGCACACAGAGGAACATTTAACGAAAACAATGGGATTATCCGAAGAAGAGAAAATACCAGAAAAGTCAGGAGAAACACCCCAGGGCCCCTACTGGAAGACAGAAGAGAAACTAATAATTCCGAAAATCACAAGGAAACCACCGAGCTCGACCCTAGATTCTAAAACATTTTACGTAGAAGGTAAAGAAAAGAAGGAAACAAAGCAAAGAAACAAGAAGGAAAGAAGAGAAACTCCAACAATCGTAACAAGTGCAGAAGAATAAGGGGATAATACAAACCCAGACAGCAGCAATGAGAGAAGGTACACGTTAAGAGAGAAGAAAAACAAAGAGAAGAAACAATCAAAGGACACAAGAGTCATAGTTAAAAATGTAAATAGAGCACTCGAAGATATAATAATAGCTACAACCAGGGAGGATAAGTAAAAACTACAATTTAATAGAAGCGAACAGTCAGGGGCAAGGAAGGCCACAGACACGATCAAGAAAGACTTCATGAAAATTACGTGCAAGTTAATGGAACAAGAAGCAGAGTTAGAAACATTTAAGCAAGAAAACACAGTCAGAAGAAACGAGAACCCTAAAATGAACAAAAAGAATTAGAAGAAGTAAAACAACTACTAACATTGAACCCAATATACAAAGAAACTGAACAACGCATGGAAACTAGAGAACAGGGGGAAAACAGAAGAGACGGAGGAAAGAAACTTATTCGTTATCCTAAGAACAGAAATAAGAGAAGTCAACGAAAATTTGAAACAGCAAAGAAAAGAAGGAAAACAGAGCAAAAGAGAAAGAGAAGAATATATCTCACTCACGAACATCATACAAAACGAATCAACAACAACATAACAGAAATATAAAATAAAACTAGCAAACAAGGAAGAGAAAAATAACAATAAAAGGAAACTCAGCAGGAATCAAGAAATAGTAACACTGATATAAGAAAAACACAAATAATAACTGACACTTATATAGACCCTAAAGGCCTGAGTGACACTAAGACCAGCTAGCAGGAGTGAAGAAAGGTGCCTAGAATAAGGACAAGAAATAAGAAAACTACATAACCAGAAGAAGAAAAGAAATGACAAAGAAAGGACCATGTAACAAAATAGAGGAAACGATAACAAGAGAATACTTGAAATCACCAGAACAAGAAGAAACATTTGAAACTATGATCAAACAAAGGATATCACAGATGCAAGAATAGCATTAAAAGAAATAGGAGACACAATAAACAACAAAGAGACGAATGATAACATAAAGGGAATAAGGCAATTAAAAAAATTAAGTCATAATACTACAGAGCAAGGATATGGAACAGAAAAATAGGATAATCCTACAATTGAAGAAAAACCCAGAAAAGTTTGAAATAAAAGAAATGAGAGGACAAGACACCACTATACAATGGACAGGTGTATAAACAGGGTGTTGTTAACCTAGTAGATGAAATCTTAATTCGGAACACTGAAAATAAGGAAACATGCCGGAACAGCACAACCACTAAGAATGATAAACAGTAAAAAATGGAGAAACCCGACAAAAGAAAACTGGATCATTAAAACCAGCTCGGAATTTTTTAGGTATTCGATGAAGAAAAGAGAAAATAGTCATGGATTTAATGTATGTATATTTGAAAGAGTTATTCAGCCCGACATTATGCAACAAGTACTATATGTACGCGGACATGTAGTAAAATACTGCAGCAATAAAGGAATATGTCACAGGTGCGGTGGGGAACGTGAAGGAAATACGTGCTGGAACTGTGCGAACTGTAGGAAAATGGTTTATTTCCCTCGAGAGCACTCAGACAGACAGATCACAGATGCTCGGTATGGATGAGAAAACTGGAGTTAGAAAGGTTGAACACAACATTCAAGGAAGAACAAGATACCAAGAAAAATAACTGTACCATTAATATATGATAGAAACAATCAAATTACAATTGGACAAATAAATCTCAGTAGTGGTCTGGCATCTGGGGAGCTCCTACTAAAGGAAGTGACTGAAAAAAATGGAATATTATAACGATCAGGACCCACCAAAAAACCTCAAGCCACCACAACAATACAGCTGACGCTGGAGTATCAATAGCTAGTTTGAAACAAAATTAAAGAAAAAAATAAAGATAAACCAAGCCACAGATGATAACGTCACGACAATAAAGCTGGATAGTACATGAACAATAATTAGCATATTCGAGAGGTCAGAGGGTAATAAAAATGACACTGGATTAAGAGGTAGTATAAAAAGTAACAAAGAAAATAATGAAAGACCACCAGATATCAAAAAGCAGACTAGGGTAAATTTAACAACATAATGTTACGTGTTTCTTATGTCCACAAACACCTGTACTCGTGGATTCATTTATTGAGAGTCCAGGTAACACTTACTGCTTTATTGACTAATTAATAATTAACAATAGATTAATGACTGACTTAACTATAATCACAATTAAACACTTATAAGTCTCTTCCTTATTTCTTCTTTACTCGTTCACTTTCAGCCCATGTCTCAGCCCACCGTGCGTCTTATTTATACATCCATTCACACGGTCTGAAACATTCCAGAATATTTCCGGCCGTTCTGGTACAATTATAGTTCCATCTATTCAGTCTACACAGTCCAGTGGCGTAACACTGACCCCTCCTTAAGCCTGAACGTCCCGATCATTGTTCCCTGCATACTTGGCTAGTCTCTCTATATGCACCACCTTCATCTTTGATTTTGGCCTTTGTTGAATTCGGTATACAACGTCGTTTAATCTGGTGACGACAGTGTATGGCCCTTCCAAGGGCGGGTAGGGGCTTCGGGGACCTGCCTTTCTTTCATTGTGGGTTATATAGCCAAACCAGATCTCCAGCCTGGAACCCTTCTGAATTCGCCTTAAGATCATAATGAGCCTTCACGCGATCACTTGCTATGGCAATTCGATCTCATACCAGCTCGTGAATGTTCCTTAGCCGTTCACAAACTTCATCAGTGTAGTCATTTATGGAAAGTCGCTCCTCATCTGGTGTGCCAAACAGCAAGTCACAGGAAAGTCTAATCTCACGTCCAAACATCATACGATCCGGCATTTATTTTGCTGTTTCATGAATGGAGGCCCTGTATGCCATAAGGAAAAGAGGTAAGTAACGGTTCCAATCTCTTTGATGTTTCTCAACCACTTTGGTTAAGTGCTCCTCCATGGTATATCTCTCCCCCATTCCGTCTGATTGTGGATGTAGAGCTGTTGTTCTTGTCTTATGAATTCCCAGTAAGCGACACATCTTCTGAAACAGTCCTGATTCAAAGTTTCTTCCTTGGTCCGAATGCAATTCCAGGGGCATGCCAAATCGACATACTAGATTATCTACCAGAGCTTGAGCGACAGTGGCTACTACTTGATTTGGTATGGCATAAGCTTCAGGCCACTTACTAAAATAGTCCATAGCAACTAAGATGTATTTATTCCCATCATCTGTCACGGGGAATAGACCAGCTACGTCAATCTCAATTCGTTCAAAAGAAAACCCGATGTTATATTGTTTCATTTGGCCCTTACTTCTGGTCCGTGGCCTCTTACTTGCCACACAAACTTCACATTTGCGGAACCAAGCTTGGCGGCTGTTCACCCAGTAGAATCGTTCACGTACTTTTGTCAGAGTTTTGTTGATACCAAAATGTTCGCCAGACGTTCCATTATGCCTGGAGTACTTTTGGCATGCGACGCCTGGGAATTACCAATCTCAAAGTAATTTCCTGTCCATCTAAACTTTCCCAAGCTTTTTCAACAGTCCATCCTCTACTCTAAGGGAATCCCATTGTGCCCACAAAGCCTTCAGTCCCACTGCCATGTCTGAAATGTCCTTCCAATCGGGTCGGGCTCCTCTTTTTCCATCCTAAAATAGGACCAGTTTCTTGATCTTTTAACTGCTCTTCTCTTAATGCCTCTTTTGTCCAGTCATCATGAACATCAATTTTAACAGTGTTTACAATTATTATCCCATGTTGTTTTCCCACGCGGTGGCAGTGCTTGCAGTCTTCCTGACAGGGTCTTCTGGAGAGAGCATGTGCATTTCTATGGTTTCACAAATATATAGCAAGTGCATAGGCCAAGGAAGCTTCGTACTTCGTGAACATTTGTTGGCCTCGGCCAATCTCGTACTACGGAAATCTTGTCTGGGTCCGTTCTTATCCCCTCCGAAGACACGACATGTCCAAGGAACTTGACCTCTTTTTGAAACATTAGGCACTTTTTGAAAACACATCATGTAATGGGAGGCTGTACGCGGCTGGAAGTAAAAGCCATGGGAATCTGGGTGGTAAAACATATAAATAAAATACACATCAGAAATAACAAGAT
The DNA here is from genome assembly GCA_029963845.1 of Rhamnusium bicolor. Classification (NCBI taxonomy): domain Eukaryota; kingdom Metazoa; phylum Arthropoda; class Insecta; order Coleoptera; family Cerambycidae; genus Rhamnusium; species Rhamnusium bicolor. The sequence goes on along the minus strand of JANEYF010005081.1, from coordinate 1,029,937 downwards.
ATAACCTAAACATAATGTAAATACAGAAGTAAATACAATAAAAATATGTACAGATGCGACCAAGAACAGTAGAGGAAATACAAGGTATGGCTATACATATAAAGAAATCAATATATAGAAAGATGGAAACGGTAAGCTACATAGAAATACAGATACGAACAGGGCAAAAGCCTGGACTATTAGAATAGTGATATCAGAAACTACTCAAACAGGATACAAACATATAACTTATTCTGAAACAGCAATACTTAATTTAAGGAACGAAAAGAGCAGAGCTATTATAATGCATTATATCAGATACATAATAGAAAAAAAGAAGAAATATGGGACTGACTACCACAATAAGTTGGGACAGAAGACACACAACCATAGGAAATAAAACAGCAGAAAAATTAGCAAAATCTGCAATTGAAGTGGAGGAAGAAACAATATTACCTATGACAAAAAGAGAAATAAACGAAAACAAAAAGAGATTTGCAAGAACTGTGGTATAGAGAAAAAACAAGTATCACATACAATATCTTAAAAATATCGGGAACACAAAAAATAATTTATAGTAGAAAACTACCCAATTAGTTACGGCCATAGAAATATGGCTGCATACTATAACAGATTTAAATGAAGAAAAACTAATGTGTAGATGTAGCAATAGATATGAGGACACAGCACATATAATAAACGTCTGTAACATACCCAATAGAACAGAAGCAAGAAAAACAATGAATATGAAATTAACGGTCAAAGGCATACAGTATCCACCAAGCCTAGATACAAAAGAAACAGCAGAACTTACACTGGACATTAATAACTGGGGAGAACAAATGATAGAGGATGATGGCGATTAGAACATAAAAAGAACAATTAAAGATAAATGGAAGGTCAACCTTTCCTCAAACTTTTAATGAAACATCCTTTAGAAGATTTACGGCAACGTATCACGCACGAATTTTGTCAAATTACTTCAAAAATGCTGCAGAATGTTATTGTTCGGAAGTTGGTGGGGGACATTATTTAATCAATTGATATTTAAGTAATTTACTTTATTAGGTGCTAAATCTTTCGAACGCAATTTCTCAGAAACTAAGCTCAATTTTAAAAAGTATAATATCGTTGAAAAGAGAATTCAACAAGCTTTAAAATGAAGAATCACTTGGTCCCTCTTGCCATTTGAAATTTTGGGGGTAAATATCATCCCCCGTTTAGAAGTTGATGTGGTACCAATGAAAATAGTAAGTTTAAGTGTTCCCTTGAAAAGAAAATCGACCTAGTTAAGCGTTTTATATAACGTTGAGTCAAAATGGCATAAACCCGACTGGACTGTTTTCAGTGGGCCATCCTTTGAGAATATAGCTAGTCTATAATAATTTATTTTATTAATGTAATGATCATTTTATTTTACAAAAAAGCATTTTTTTATGCTTCATTATATTTATAACAGGATTTATTTATTTTACATGCATTCATACAAACAATAACAGAAGTAAAATAGAAATGAATAATGTGATTTCAATATTTCATTTGGTTGAAATAATCCCCTCGTCTTTCTATTGCATGATATATTTTTATTCGTTCTCTATAATAAATGTACAGCTTTTCAATTTTATTATATTGGTAAGCTGCAATTGTTTTCCAATTAAATGGCTGAATAAACACAATAATTAAATTTCGAGCTGCTTCGATTTTGGATTGTGATCACGTAGAATCAAACCAGACAGACAGCTGCCAGAGATGCAATAAACTAACTAATTTCTGATGAAATTTAATCTCTTCTATAATATTTCCTTGGGGAAAAATAAAATCAAACGATTTTTAAATCAGCGGATAGAATGTCGATTTGTTTAATTTTTTATTTAAATTCGTCTGATTTCACTGAAATTCCATTGTTTCCACCATTTATAGTGCTTACATAATTTAATACACAAATTTGGATTCTTAATTTTATTTTGTGGTGTCATTAAAATTGTTATTTACAACTTGATAAAGCTCACAAAAAAATTGTAATAACTTATTTGAAAACATTTTTTCTATAGAATATTTAAAAGAAATCGCACATTGCTTCTTGGCCACTACTTTCAAAACAAACCTAAAAACCATCAGGTCTACTCATAACAAAATAATTAGAAATGTTGCAGACTTCCTGAATGAGAAACGAGATATAACAGTATTTAAACTCTAAGGATAATTCGGTTAGCTATAAACCAAATTATATATAAAAACTGAAAAAATCTTATATTTACAATGCAGAATTTCACAGAGAGATTAGAAAACCAAAAATATATCCATATTAATGATGGAGGAAAAAGGAAGGTGAGGGAAAATTAAATTGTTAAAAAAGATGAGTAAGAAATAATAAAATAATTATTGGGTACTACATAAGCATCGTTTCAAACATAACATGATAAAAATAATAAAACCTATAGTTTTTTATATTTTATACTGGCATTCTTATCTAAATGCGCTAGTATAAAAGTTTTAGGTAGATAATAAAACAGACACAAAACTTTCAATGCATTTAATCGTCGAAACTATTAAAACAACTATTCAATCTAGAAGCAAGAATTGCATTGAACTAAATAACAGTATTCTTGGTATACTGTTATTCAATTTAATGCAATTCTTGCTACTCAATCTAGAGTAGTTATTTTAATAGTTTCTACGGTAAGATGTATTGGAAGTGTTGTGTTATCTTTTTTTTGCATTAGGCCATTAACCATACAGCCAGACACAACATGGTGATATAGAGTTCTACCTATGTCTAATCTATACAAAAAGAAAGAGAAAAAAAATGTATTTGAAGACAAGCGAGGGAAAAAACAAAGACACACGCTTCTCGTCCTGGGATCAATCAGGACATTGTTTTTATTATAACAAACAGTTTTAGAGGACCACTTTAGTATAAAGGTTTAAAGACACAGGGAAACAACAAAGGATACAAAACTAACCTATGCTGAATAATTTTCAAACATTTCTGTTTCAACTAAAAAACTGATTACGCAGTCAAACACTGTTTTACTATTGAGACTGAGTAGAGAAAGTATATTAAACGGAGACTGAATATTGCGATTCATAAGATTGTTATACAATGTGTTGCTAGTTGCTTTGTTTTTCGTGCATTCAAAGAAAATATGATCAAGGTCTCCTTTCGTGTTATATGTTTCACAAATATCAGAGGACACCACTTTTATTTTGTATAGGTGTGCTGGGTATCGAGCATGACCAAATTTCATACGATTTACTGATGTAACATATTTTCGTGGAAAATCATAACCATCGTGCCAGAACTTAGTCAGAAGATCAGGATGTATAGGAGTATATCTTGTTTGACTAGAGGAACAGGAATTATGCCACAAGTGATTCCATTTGTTTTTTAAATTCGTTCTTGTAACTGAGAAAGCATCAGTGAGACATAATTTTGGTTCATACGAAAATCCTGTGTTAATGCTTTCTTTTGCTAAAGCGTCAACAATTTCATTATTTTTTAAACCTATGTGGGCTTTTACCCAAACAAAATATACTTCTTTTCCAGTTATCAATATGTTATGTAATATTTCTTTAATTTTTAGAATGCATGGATTAGTTTTAATATTGAGGGAAATATTACTTTCTAATGAGGTCAGAACCGATAAAGAATCGGATAAAATTATTGAAGTGTCTGCGTTAGATAAGTAAATATAATTCAGAGCTTCGTAAATAGCTGTTGCTTCTGCAGAGAAAATTTGAGTGGGCAGTTTAAATTTTTCTTCCTGATTTATAGAGGGTATATATTTAGTATGCACAACCAGTACCCACTGAGGTTTTAGAAGCATCCGTGTATACTAATAAAGGATTGTTCCATCTTTCTAAAACTGAGTTTAGGATGTTCCTGCTAAGGTTCGGGTGATCGCTGTATTGTGGTATTATTATCTTTAAATTAGAAAAAAGGCAGAAATAGTCCAAGTTTGAAGTGTGCTTGTATGGGTCATCTAATAAAGGGAAAATATTACTACAAACTCTGAGGGCACTACATAGAGGTGGAAAGTTTCTCTTTATCCAGAACTTATTTGTTAATTCATGTGTATATAGATTATATATGTTTTTGAACAGCAATACGTTGTTGATACTGATTTTAAGAATTAACTTTTCACTAAGGTTGTGTTATCTTATCAACCTAAAACTTTTACACTAGCGCCTTCAGATGAGAATGGTAGTATAGAATATAAAAACTGTAGGTATTTATTATTGTTAACATGTTAGATTTGAAAGGATGCTTATGTAATACCCAATAATAATTGTATTACTTTTTTCTAGAAATGCATAAATACAAAGCAAATAAAATGTTAGATTTTTTAAGATGAGTAAGATATATAAGATAAAATGTATCTTATTTGATAGAATAAGTAGAATCAATATTATAAATGCAACAAATAGGCTAAAAGATAATGATGATAAAAAGATAAATGAGATAAACGGGATAAATAAGATAAATAGTATAAACTGGATAAACAAGAAAATGAGATAAAGGATATAAACGAAATAGACGAAATAAACGAAATAAACGGAATAAAGGAAATAAACAAAATCAACAAGATAAACGAGATAAACTAGACGAAACAAGCGTAATAAAATAAAATGAATAAAATTATTTATTTTGGCTATGATGAGAAAGCATTGTTGAGACCGACTTAATTTTTTTTTAACTGAAAGAAATTAATTTCTCAGTTACAGTTAATCCGATGGGAAATTTTCAAGATTTTCTTTTGGCACATTTTCCCTTTTTGTTTGAAACCTTTTTTTAATTTTACGCAATTTTTTGCTCTCTTGAGACGTGCCCTCCATGGTGCACTAATTTCATACATATACAATACAATATACAATAGGGTTCGTCTGGACCTCGCAAATATTATACGTAAAGTTTCAGATTTCTACGTTGAGGCGTCTTCGAATAAATTAGATTATAACAATGACCAATGATGCACAGGCACAGACGACATGCCGATACATTTTCATCATAATCTGAAACTTGATTTTTTTTTCACGACACCAATACTTTCTCTGTCTATAGATAATACATAGATGAGAAAGTAGAAAGTTGCCGCATTCTAGGTATCCACAATATGAGTTGCAAGAAAAATATAATTACCGTTAATACCAAACTACTGATAAAAACACTAATCTTTTAAGAAACGATAATTTTTTCTCTAATGAACGAAAATAACTTACATTGTGTATCAAATTAACCGGACTTCATTGAGCATTATCAACTTTTTTATTCTTTTTATAATTATTTTTGATATCATATATTATGTAGATACATTATTTAAAATCCTCTTTAAAATCCTGTTTGGGTATTAAGAAAATTAGGGTGGGCCAGAATTTTTTAAAACGGTGCATTGGACGTCATTAAATGAGTAAAATATTGAAAAGTATTTAAGAGACATCATAAAAGATGATGGTTTTTAAGAACTGTTATAATTAGAGACTGCAGATCAGATATTCATTCTGGTTACGGGCTTACGTACAGCTCCCTAAGTGAAAATCAACAAGGGTACACGATTTGATATAGAGGATAATATGTTTTCAGGATAAAAAAATATACAAAAAATGTGTAGTTTGATGCTCTGTCTTCACCAATATAAAATTTCAAAAATTTCTGCTTACGAAAGGAAGTATTTTTATTTCATATTATTCCATCCAACATATTAAACATATACATATAAATATCATATTTTGTGTAGTCACTATTATTGTAAAAAAATTTAAATGGGTACTGAGAAGTTGCCCGATAGGCAAATGGTTATCAGTCTGGGTCTGTTACCTTGTGCATGAATCTGGGTTAGTGCAGGAAGACGACTGCAATAAATGATAGAATTATTAATAAAATTAGAGGGTTTGTCCAAAATGACCTGAGATCAAAGTATGCACAAGAAAAAGTCTATAGATTAACAAGAACATGTGTCCAACGGATATTAAGATAGGAATTTAATTTTCAACCTTACTGGAAAACTTACTGCTGATGTGAAGCACAATAGCTTTTGAAGGTGTAAGCAATTATTGAGAAATTATAATAATAACAATAAATTTAGTTTTTGTCTCCAATTTGTATCATACAATAACAATTTACAATTTTCGTACAAATAAAAAACAGTGTTAGAAGTTGTTTATTCATAAATGCAACAGAAGCAGAGAAACAGAGTCAACCAAGCCACATTATCACATGTTCATAACAACTTTCAACTTCTTAAATAAGCAAGTGAGACCTGACTTTTTTCTTAAATTTATTCAATATTTATACTATAATACTGTTACGCCACTGGACTGTGTAGACTGGTTAGATGAGACTGGAATTGTACGCTAACGGCCGGGAATATTCTGGACTCCTCTAGATCATGTGGATGGATGTATAAATAAGACACACGGTGTGCCGAGTCTCAGTCTGAAGTCGAACGTGAACGAGTAAAGAAGAAATACGAAAGAGACTTATAAGTTTTCAGTTGTGATTTATAATATAAGTGATTAATCTATTGTTGTTAATTGTTAATTAGTAAATAAAGTAGTGAGTAAGTGTTACCTGGACTTTCAATCAACGAATCTACGAGTAGAGGTGTTTGTGTGGATAGCAAACACGTAACAATTTGGTGTCGGAAGTGGATTGGAAGAATTTCTGGTATATTCGAAAAGGTTCTACAGTGTTCTTCTCAGAAATTAGTGGTAAGACGGAGAATTAAGCTACTGGACAGTGTTTGGAGGACTATTTCTGGACTGAATAGTGACTTAAAGTGAATTTTCGAGGAGTTTCTAGAACATTAGATTTAGAAATAGCTGCAAATACGTGAGTGCCGCTAGTAATAACGTGTTGTAGACTGAGAAAAAGGACTACTGGTGCAATTTCGGGAAAATTCTAGAACATTCTATTTGGAAACTACAGGAGATACATGAATTGTGTCGACGGGAACGTGTTGTAGACTTAAAAACAAGACTATAAGTGACTTTTAGTGACAATTCTAGAACATTCGATTTGGAAAACCACAGAAGATACGTAAACTGTGTAAACGGAAACGTGTTATAGACTCAAAACAAGACTTATTAGTGATATTTCGTGAAAATTCTCGAACATTCCATTGGACAATTAGTGGAGATAAGTGAATTTTGTCAACACAAAAGAGGTATAGACTCTAAATAAGACTTTCTAGTGCTGTTTCGAGATTTTTCTGGAACATTCCATTATTGAAATAGACGTGATATCAACATTTGACGGATTTTATAGTGTAATAAACTTTATTTTGAACTAATTTACGTGTCGTGAGTTAATGCCAACAAGAAGCATGGCGGAGAAACAAACACAGGACTTGCTAGCAGCGTTGTTGGAACGAATGAACGATCAAGAAAGGAAAAGACAGGAAGAAAAAGAAGAACAAGAGAGAAGACAAGAAGAAAAAGAAGAACAAAGGAAAATTATGGAAGATCAAGAAAGAAAAAGACAGGAAGAAAAGGAAGAACAAGAGAGAAGACTACAAGAAGAAAAATAAGAACAAGAGAGAAGACGCCAGGAAGAAAAAGAAGACTTAAGAAAAATGATGGAGGGCCTGGAAATAAGATAATTGGAGGAAAACGAAGATATAAAAAAGAAGCCTAAAGGAACAGCAGGCAGCCATTTTCTCTCTCACTGAAAAATTTAAAGTCGATGTTATAGAAACAGTCAGTGAAGTTAAAGAAAAAGTCAAGTTGAGGGAAAAGTTAGTGTTGTTGAAGGAGAAGTAGCCCGGCTCAAGCAACAATTAAGGGAGAGGAGTGGCCAATTGGTACTGTCGTCTGGTACTAGGTTACAACCACCTTCCTTCGACGGTCAAAGTTCATGGTCAACATATAAGAGACAATTTGAGGCAGCTGCACGTTCAAATAACTGGAACGATGAGGAAAAAGCAACAGCATTGGTATTAGCACTAAGGGGCCAAGCATTAGACCTGCTCCAAACAATTCCTGCCGCACAGCAACAAAACTTTAGCATTTTGGAGGCAGCGTTAGAACTAAGATATGGCGACCAACATCTCGCCCAAGTATATCAGGCTCAGCTCAAATCACGCAGACAACGAGGTGGAGAAAGCCTCCAGGAGTTCGAAGCTGCGGTAGAAAGATTAGCCCATCTAGCCTATCCTGATACACCAATGGAATTTCAACAACAGTTAGCAGTTGGTACATTTATTGATGGAGTAAGGGACCAGGAAGTTAGGCGAATTCTTAAGTTGGCCAGGCATAAGCTTAGTAGTGAAGCTTTAGTACATGCACTGGAGATTGAGGCTGCCTATAATGATACCACACAATCAAATCAGAGAGTACGAGCTGTGAGTGTGGAGGAAGACAAGCCAGACAACACAACACAAAACCTGATATCTGATCTACACAAGATGATGACCCAACTACTGACAAAATCGAACTCCCAGCAGAGACAAGACCAACAACAAAGTAGTGAGAGGCCCAATGGAGGCATCCGTTGTTATATGTGTGGCAAATTGGGCCATATTAAGAGGAACTGTCATGAGCTCAACATTCAAGATACGAGACAAACCCAACAGCAAAGTAGTGGAAGACAAAGTGGAGGACGTATGAGCTGTTATAAGTGTGGCAGAGTAGGCCATATTCAGAGTAACTGTCGTCAGCGCATCCCTGAGAGGGTCGCAGTAATGGAGAAGCCACAGGAAAACTGGCGAGCTGGTACTTCGCGGAATATAGCAGATGGCCTTTCCAAAAGACCGCGTGAGAAAGACTGCAAACCTTGCCACCGTAAGGAAGAACAACAAAATGTACAAATAATGAGTACCGTTAAGATTGATGTTCCGGATTATTGGTCAAAAGAATCGTTAAGGGAAGTGCAGTTAAACGATAACGAGACTGGTCCTATTCTGAAATGGAAAGGAAGAGGGACCCGACCCGATTGGAAGGACATTTCAAATAAATCAGTGGGGCTGAAGGCTTTATGGGCACAATGGAATTCCCTTATAGTAGAGGATGGACTGCTGAGGAGAGCGTGGGAAAGTCCAGATGGGAGGAAAGTTACTTTGAAATTGTTAATCCCCAGGTGTCACGTAGCAGATGTACTTCAGCAAGTGCATAATGAAACGTCTGGCGGACATTTTGGCGTCAACAAAACCCTGACAAAAGTAAGACAACGTTTCTACTGGGTAAACAGTCGTCAAGATGTGGAGGCTTGGTGCTGCCAATGTGAAGTTTGCGCGGCAAGAATGAAGCCACAAATAAACAATAAGAAATATAACGGCAGGGCTCCTTTTGAGCGAATTACCATAGCAAGTGACCGTATGAAGGCTCGTTATGATCTTAAGGCTAATTCAGGAGGGTACCAGGTGGGAGAGTTGGTTTGGCTATATAACCCACAACGAAAGAAAGGCAGGTCCCCGAAACTTCACCACCCTTGGGAAGGACCTTACACTGTCGTCACCAGATTAAACGACGTTGTATATAGAATTCAGCAAAATCCAAAATCTAAGATGAAGGTGGTGCATATAGAGAGACTAGCCAAGTATGCAGGGAATAATGAATTGCCTGATCGGGACGTTCAGGCTTAAGGAGGGGGGCAGTGTTACGCCACTGGACTGTGTAGACTGGTTAGATGAGACTGGAATTGTACGCTAACGGCCGGGAATATTCTGGACTCCTCTAGATCGTGTGGATGGATGTATAAATAAGACACACGGTGTGCCGAGTCTCAGTCTGAAGTCGAACGTGAACGAGTAAAGAAGAAATACGAAAGAGACTTATAAGTGTTCAGTTGTGATTATAATTAGGAAAGTGATTAATCTATTGTTGTTAATTGTTAATTAGTAAATAAAGTAGTGAGTAAGTGTTACCTGGACTTTCAATCAACGAATCTACGAGTAGAGGTGTTTGTGTGGATAGCAAACACGTAACAATACTTTTAAATAAAAATGCTCAAATTAAGATACTTACCTATATAAGTTTAGTATGAAATCCAATTTAGGTAATAAAATATTATTGGCAAATTAAAACTGATCGCGAAAAACGATTTCCAAAAATCCAATCAACCCACGTTAGAAAAACCATAAAATCTTAATGATAATTATTATGAATTTCGGAATCCAATCAACCCAACCAGTCTGAGAGATATTTATTAACCCATTATCTGGAAGATAATTATTAACGAGCGTAGTGAAGAGCACTTTAGATTTTGTAATATTAAGTCGTACGAATAACTTTTTTTATTGTTTTAGCCGAATTTTTATTATTATAAAGAGATCACTTACTCGTTACGTGTTCCTTGACTTCTAAATTATAAAGACAAATTGATCGCCAATGTTTCAGTTTTAGAAGGGAATTTTGATTATGGCTCTTAAATAAGTCATTACAGTTACAGGTTATTCAGCTGAAAAGAAATTAGGATGTATATAGTTTTTTTAATATCAGTAGTTATGAATGTTATGGTTTGTAACACTGACGTAGTTTTCCACGAAACACCAAAACACTATATACTGCACACGACGCGCGTTTCGCCTTCCAAGTAGGCATCGTCTGGAGATGATTAAAACTGAGTTTTAATCTGGAGATGATTAAAACTCAGTTTTAATCATCTCCAGATAATGCCAACTTGGTTGACGAAACGCACACGTCTAGATTTTCGAGCTATTTGAGTAATGAAGTTCTTCTTTTTTAGTTTTTTTTTTTAATTTTTCTTTTGCAGTTTTTAGCACAGTTAATTCAAATTTAGCACGTATAAAAGTTTTAACATTACGCATGAAACAACATTAGTAACATTTGAAACAATCTGCTGGGTTCTAATTTTTTTTGAGGTCATCCCCTCTTTAAGCCCACCAAATTTTCTTTTTGACGTCACTGGCTAAGTTTCAGAATAAAATCTGATTTGCTATATCGTTCCTAAACTTTTCGCGCTCCTGATGTTTTTCATTATCCTGTACGGTTTATAAGTTATTTGGCAAGAAATAAATTCATGCTTTGCTTTAAGAATAATTTATTAAAATTCAGTACATACGTATAATACTTTTTAAGGGTACCCATAAAACAACGTTGTTAACTTTTGAAACAATCCATAGGGTCCTAATTAAAATCAATATTACCATAATCTAAATAAAAATTTAACAAAGGTACAGTAGTACATAGCAGTTAAATAGTAAGAATGATAATTCTCATAAAAATAACAAAATAATAATTGATAAACAATATTAAATCATTTATTTAATAACGTAAACATGACAGTTGTCAAAACTTGTTGGAAAGGTGCTCTTTTGTAGTGTTTTGATAGTAACAGATTTATGAATTTTCTTTTAATTAAAATGGTTAAATTTACAAACTCTAAAATGGCAAACCAGCAGTTTGTGTATGGAATGGCTTATGGTAACGCTCGTGCAGTAAGATGAATATACAAAAAAATATCCTCAACGTAGTGTGCCTAACAAACAAACTTTTATTAATATTCACTCCCAACATTGTGAAACGGGTAGTTTTATGTGGTCTACTGCCCTTGTAGGAGTACTGAGAACAGTAAGGACAGTTCAGATAGAGGAAGCTGCCCTTAATGAAATTGAAAAAAAATCAGAAACTAGTACATTAAAAATTGCGGCTCAATTAAACATTACCCATGCATTAGTATGGAAAATTTTTAATTTTATCCCTATCGCATACAACGTGTACAAGCTCTTTTGCCAACAGATTTTCCCCAGAGAGTAGCTTTTTGCACTTGGATACAAAATAAATTAGTGATAAATCCAAGATTATTATCCCAGGTATTGTTTATCGAGAAGGCATGTTTCTCCAGTAACACAATAATAAATGTTCACAATAATCACATGTGGGCTGAAGATAAACCACAAGTCATAATTGAAAACAGTTTCCAAGAGCAGTTTTCAGTAAATGTTTGGGCTCCAATTGTTGGGGATTTTCTTATTGGGCCTCATTGCCTCCCAGGCTTAATGGTAACTAATACCGATAATTTATAGTATCTGATAGTTTTTTGGGTTTTGGGGATTTCGGTCAGGTATAACTAATTTTATTATTTTTTTCTACCGATTCTATTTATTACACCATCATCAGATAACTACAATTAATATAATATATATTATATATATATATATATATATATATATATATATATATATATATATATATATATATATATATATATATATATTATAGTTCTCTGATGATGGTGTAATAAACCGAAACGTTAGAAAAAAATAATAAAATTAGTTATACCTGACCCAAATCTCCAAACAAAACTATCAGATATTATTTGTTATTAACGGTCAAGAAAAGAAAAAATATATATAGATAATTTATAGAGTATGTCCTAACCGATTTCTTAGAAAGGAAAGACTTCGAATTTGGTTTATGCATGATGGTGCGCCACCACATTTCAGCTTAGTTGCACGTGAGTATTTAGATCAAAATAATGCCAATTGATAGATCGGGCGTACCGGACCACAACCTTGACCACCCAGGTCGCCCGATAATAATCCTCTAGATTTCTTTCTTTGAATCATTAGTCATGTGAAATTGTAAGAAATAATTATGGTATGTTTGAGCAGGTCCATCATTCGAAGAAGTCGCATAAACGCATGCATTAAAGTCAGGAGTGTAGCCATTTTCATTTCCTAAAATAAGTGTTGTACCTTTGTTAAATTTTTCTGTAGTTTTTTTTAGTTTTCATTAGGACCCTGTAGATTGTTTCAAAACTTAGTAATAAGGCTGTTCCATGGGTAATGTTAAAAGTGTTATTCGTATGTGCTGAATTTGAATAAATTATCTTTAGAACAAGCCATTATTCTATTTTTGGTCAAACAACTTCTAAACCGTACAAGATAACGATAAACATCAAGAGAGCGAAAAGTTTAAGAACAAAACAGTAAATTTTAATTCACTGTCGTCATAAATAAAATTGACTAAAATTGGGATGCCCCAAAGAATTAGAACCCTGTAGATTGTTTCAAAAGTTAATAACGTTGTTTTATGGGTACTGAATTAATTATCCTTATAACTGTATAAGACAAATTTAAAAAAACTAAAAGAAAAAACTATCACCCTGCATTTCGAAAACCTAATGTTTATATGAACCTTTTGTTTTAAAATCATACAAAGAATTACCGTTTAAAGCTTGTTTATGTAATTAATTAACACCCTGTATATTTATGTTTTGAGGCTATGCCACTGCTCTAATCCTCCTATTTTGCCGATTACTGAACTCGTATTTATAAAAGCTTTTACTATCTCACAATAATTCTCACACGACTTGATATGAAATACGTAATTTGATTGCAGGAGTCAGTCCAGCAGTAAAATGTAGATACATTAATGTAAATTCTACACATTTTCCAACAACCGCAACAAATTGATTAAATCGGGACTGTTTATTAGACTATCAAAATAATGACTGGAAAATTACATGTACAATAAACAAATGAAAAGGATAATTAGAAAGCCAAATACCTACTAATAACTATGTTTTATATTTGTATTTGGATAGTTACAGGTCTAAGTAGTTGTAAGAATAAAAATTAGAAGTAGAAAAAGATTAATTATTATTTACAACAATTATAACTTAACATTACGAAATTCAATTCGACTCGAATCCAACAAGCACACAAACCTCGGGCGTCTACCGCATTGCGGTTTATGGTGTAAGAAAACGTCGTACAGTGGCACAGCCGACGACAGTTGGCTGTGACAGTGGTCATAATTCTAAAAAACCTCACCATATATAGGAGAGGGTTGTCGTATTTTCATAAATGTAGTTTTACCAAAAAATTTAAGCGAAATACTGTATTTTACTTCATATTCTAAAAACCTTCTCTCTAAACTTTTACGTTTATTTGATGTAACTGGAAATAAATAATTTATTGTAACTTAAGATACAAGTGGAAAAGTTTGAAAACACGATTTTGCACCAGCTTTTCATGTTAATAAAAATTTCAGCTCAAAACCTATAAGTGTACGTGCACATACAAAGGAAACCGAATGGGATTAAGCGTGGCGGAAAAGGCGGGACACACAAGACAATATTTTGATGTGTGTGTGATACCAAAAGTGGGACTGAACGGTTCGTAGCGGGAACCGACCGAGTGTTCCGCTGGAGGACAGATCAGTTTGTCAGAGATTGCAGTTAATCGAACTGAAAATGGGACATTGAAAAATTAATTATAGAAATATTTTTGCTAACACCTCAAACAAGTTAGTTACACTATAATCGTGATTTAATTTCAAAACTCTGCTGACAGGAAATAACAAATTCTTGTGGAATAACAAGTATAATTTAATTACTGTTAAACACGTTATTAAAAATAAATGATTTTATTAAAAATAAAATAATACAAAATTAATGATATAAGTGTCTACTAAGAAAGTTGTGTAATTAATTAAGTAATGAATAAATGAATAATTTATATTATTGAATGCACCCGTAAGCAGTTGCCAAATTCGTGACCTAACAGATTTATTCATGTTATGGCAAGTTCTGTAAACATTAGGGCTGGGTAGATCAAAGCCTCTAACATTACTTATATAAAGATTTATTTACAAAACATTATATTGAAATGGAAGGAGCCCTTCATAACAATTAAATTATAACATAAAATTATTTCTTATATCTCTAGTTTTTTCTGTTGAACTATTATTTTTCTTATTTATATTTAAATGCGCCATTTACATTTATATTTTCTCTTGGACAACACCTTTCTTTTTCAGTTATTATATTGTGCCAAAATGACGTTTTTTATTAAGGAATTTTGCAAAAAAACAATAGCATTGTTGTGTCCATATCGTGACTGTTCGTCGACCTGCCAGAAAGACTACTGAGAAATCCGCTTTGTAGAACGGGTTCAATGTAGACACAAATCTGTGACGCTCGGTCTCGTTACGCTATGTTCCAGACCAACTCGCCCTCTTCCACTTTGTGTGTGTACGTACACTAAGTGTGCCTGGCGGAGAAGGCGGGAAACTCAAGTCAGAACATCTTGATGCGTGTGTGCATACCGGAAGTGAGACTGAGCGGAACTGAGCGGGGCGTCGCGTGTGTTGACCAAGCGTTTCGCTTGAAGAAAATCAGTTTGTCTTTAAGCGTAGTTAATCAAGTTTAAAATGGTGCATTAAAAAATTAATTAATGAAATATATTTGCAATATGTTATAATTCATTAAACAAAAAGTTGCAATTAGATTTTTTAAAAATATAGTAATATAGGTACAGGGTTATTCATTATAAATTCCCACCCCTTATCATCGTTATTACTGCCTATAGAAAAAACATTATAAATAAAAGTTGTGTGGTTATGACTGAATTTTGTTAAAATGTTCTCAAAAGTACAGTGGCGTGCAGATTTAAAGACTACAAGAAAATAATATTTTTTTAATGGGATACCCTATATATTATTAAATTTTTGGAATGATCCTTTGTTCCTGATTTCAAAAATATGTTACCACTCCCGTATACTGTTTTTGAGTTATTAAGCGTCGAATATTTTAGTTAAAAGAAAATAATATTTTTTTTAATGGGATACCCTATATATTATTAAATTTTTGGAATGATCCTTTGTTCCTGATATCAAAAATATGTTGCCACTCCCATATACCGTTTTTGAGTTATTAAACGTCGAATATTTTAGTTAAACTAGTTACTGTAAATATGGAAAAGTTAACATTATTAAAGTGAGCTATGAAAATGACAACTATTATGTTTGATAAGTGACATTTCTTTAATGAAATAATCAAAATGGTTTACAGTGAGGAAAAGAAAGTCCAAATATTTACTTATTATATACAAAATAACAAAAATAAACGTGCAGCAAAAAGAGCATATAAGGTATTGTATCCAAATCATCCAACACCATCAGAAAATACGTTAAAAAATATTTACCGAAAGGTGAATAATACCTCCAGTTTTAGTAGAAAAGAGCGTGTAGTTCAAGCAAACCAGGAAGAACAGCTAGATATACTGCTTCATTTCGAAGGTAAGTCCATCCATATTTATTCGCGAATAGACTTTTTTGAAATATTGTATTATTTTTTAGAAAATTCTGAATGTGGTATAAATAATGCAGTCGATCAATTAGATAAAAGTTATTCCAAAATCCAACGTACGTTAAAAAATAACAGCTACAGACCATATAAAATTTTACCCGTACAAGTTTTAATAGAGACTCATAAAAGGAAAAGGCTGGAATTTTGCCGCCAGATGATTCAAAAGTTGGATGAAGATCCCGATTTTTTTTACTAAAATATTATGGACTGATGAATCATCCTTTTCTACGGCAGAGCTTTTTAATAGGAAAAATCGAAGGTCGTGGGAAACAAGCACAACAGAAAAAGATTGGTAAAACAAATAAAAAAATCAGGAAGAAAAACTGTTAGCGTTTGTTATTTCATGATAATACTTTAACTGGAGTTACCTATCTGGAAATAATTACCCCAGAAGCAGAACATATTCTTTTGCAGAATTTTTCGGAAGTTGAACTTGATGATATTATTTGGATGCAGGATGGGCAACTCCGCATAGTGTCCTACCCGTTCGAGATCATTTGAATAATGTATTCCCAATATGGATAGGGAATATTGGACCTATTAAATGGCCACCTAACAGTCCGGATTTGACCCCTATGGATTAATTTTTTGAGGATTTCTAAAGGACATTGTCAGTAATAATAATAATAATAATAGTATTGAAGTCATTAAAGACAGGATTTGACTTGAAATAAACAATCTGAATGTAAATAGTGAAGCCATTTCCGGTACAATTATAAATATAAGAAGACGTTATCAATTAGGCATTGACAATAATGGTGAACTCATTGAACATCTTTTATGAGTTATCATTTATTTATATTTAAATTTCCTAAATAAATCTTTATCTATTATGTATAAATATTTGGTTTTTTCTTCCTCACTGTAAACCATTTTGATTATTTCATTAAAGAAATGTCACTTATCAAACATAATAGTTGTCATTTTCATAGCTCACTTTAATAATGTTAACTTTTCCATATTTACAGTTTAACTAAGATATTCGATGTGTAATAACTCAAAAACGGTATATGGTAGGGGTAACATATGGTATATTTTTGAAATCAGGAACAAAGGATCATTCCAAAAATTTTATAATATATAGGGTATCGCTTTAAAAAAATATATTATTTTTTTGTATCCCCTGAAATCTGCACGCTACTGTACTTTTGATAGAATTTTAACAACATTCAGTCATAACTACATAACTTTATAAGAAATTTACTTTGCAAAACTTAATGGATATGTGCTATCATCAATATTTTATAGAAAACAGATTAAGAAGGACGATGCAGCTATTTTTTGTCAAAGAGAATTTAGCTTAGAATGTATAGAACATAAATTTTTTTAAATCATTTTGTGAGAAAAGAATATTAGAGGTTATTGGAATTAAAATTAAATTAAATTAAAACATGAAACCGTAAACATCATAACATTTTGTGTAGATCACCAGGTGAAAATGACTTTAAAGTATTTTTAAAGGATTTAAGGCCAGTACTTTCAGTCTCGGTTAACATTAATCGGATGATAATATGCAAGAAACCATTGTTGTAACAATGAGAGAGAGAGAGAGGTATCATTCGATTAGTGTTAACTAAGACTGAAAGTACGGGCCCTTAGATTACATTTTAAATCACGCCAAGCGCGGATCCAACGGGGGCAATCGTCCCCCCCCCCTTGGGCCGTCAAAAAAACCTTATCGATGAAATGGCATTACTTTTCAAAAATTCACATAGATGGGCGTTGTCTCCAAAATGTCTAAATTTTTTTTCAAAATGCGTCTGAATGTCAGTTCGCAGTGATTACTAGAAAATATTGTTTTTTCTGTAAAATAAAAAACTAATTATCTATAAAATATGTAATACAAACATATTTTTGTTTTGTTAGCATTGTTGCAATATATCGGCATTGGCATTTGATTTTAATTGCCAAGAAAGCGTATACTGTTTTTTTATATAGGAGGGCGTCGAGAGCGACACTTGTAAAGTGTACTCAATAATATAATTGTTTTGCTTTTAATAAGAATTCTTTTATATGTATCTATTGCGCCTACTTTATTTTAACGAATGAGCGGCTTAGGAATGTCTTGGGTCTTCCATGAGTTAAGAAAGACTATCCAGCTATTCTATCCATAAAACATGAAATGTGTGAAGCAATAGATTTGAGCAATGTGACAAAAAAAAATCTGAAATCAAAGCGCGAAATGTGCTCTTTTAATAAACAATATTTAAAAAATTCCGAAAGTAATACGCAAAGACTACAATTTTAAACTACTTTAAACTTTAAAAACTTTTAATTTATTCAACACTTCTACAACTCTACGAGTTTTGATAAGTTTATCTCCCGGCATCAGTGATTAGCCTTGGTAGCGGAAATAAGCCAACATCAAATGTGAATTAAAAAAAATAGCTAGTTTCTCAAGTTGTGGCAATAGTAAGTATCCTGTTGTTCTAGTAAAAAAATATTTTTTTACCGATAACAGGTGTCACAATGTCCTGTAAAACTACTAATTACGATTACGAAAACACAACTACAATAATACGTGATTCATATGTAGTATATACAAGGTGCTAATACAACATGACAGAATTTTTTTAAACAATTTATGTTCGATGGAAATAACTTCATATTTTTATTTTGATTATAATAGTTATTTATGTACCATAGAGAGGCGTTTATGGCCCGCAGCGTAAAAAATAGACCCCGAGGCGTAGCCAAGGGGTCTAACACCATAAGGACCGTAAACGCTGTTGTGCCTGAGGTGTATAGAAAATTTTATGTACGACCAGTCTTTATTAATACATAATACATAAATATATATCGACTATCTTGCAAATTCTCCATAAGAATTGTCAATTTGTTAAATTTTGACGTTCCATAATAATGGCAATCGTTTTGTCACACTGACATGAAGGAATTTGATTTTTTAATTTGTATTAAAAATAAATGCAAATACCCAAGCAACAACATAAATAAAGATGGCCATACTGTAATGTTATGGCAAAAATCGTTTGCAATCATTTTGTCGAAGTGTTTTGCGTTTATTAATTGAACTGGAAATGGAAGAGGATGCAAATTTATTTTCCTGTGTTTCAGCAGAAATTACCTAAGCAGCAGAGGTTACGACGTTGGACATGTTGCCTTTGAAGTTGAAAATGTTGTATGAAAAATTAAGCAAACGTCCTAGGCGGGTGTAAAGTATTTTACGGCCTGGCCGACTGTAAAGTGATACTTTAAGCTCTCAAACCAAGTATATAAAGGTACCAATTAAGTCGTACATAAACACTTTTACGCCTCTACGAGCACATCTTCCACCTATATCATGTAAAGTACCTACCTAAATTAATTTTTTTAAGAATATATTTATTTTATTTTTATTAGTTTTACTATTTTTAGTTATGATAACATTAAATAGTGTAGCAAAGAAGGGGTATATATTTAGAGGGGTGGCAAAAGTACATCTGCACACTGGCGGTAAGCATCCTAGTGGCGGCTCTGTATAATACGGCCCTGTCCAAACCTAACGAAGTGCTATTCTGACACAGAATGCTGTGGTTCTTTTTTATAGCTGACGGCAATAATCCTTGATTTAAAATACGGACGACTGAAAAACTGCAATAAAATTTATTTGTGAAGGTTAATTCAGCCATTTTTCAAAATTATTTAGCATTATAATTAATTGGTTTTCATTATAGGACATACCTATCCATGTATTAATAAAAAATATTCAATATCTTCCAGCCGCCCCCCTGGCATACGGGTCGTAAATTATTTCAATAACATTTGAATATCTCGTTTGCTGCTCCAGTATTGCCAACTATTCAAAGTTACTACAATTCGATCAACGTTTCATATTTCATAGCTTGCTTGTTCAATTTAATTATAATATTTATGTAAACTAGGTTATATTTTGGTGCATTTTTCAACTAATTTATTAGGCAAATATTAATGTAAATATGTTGGAGTGTTTAAAAGTAATCAAATATCTATGGATATGTATTAATAAACTAAAACAAATTGGGAATAAATACTTCAAACAGTGAGAAAATATAACATTTTTGCACTTTAGGCCCCATTATCTCACAAAGTATAGCCGAGGGGAATTTTTAACTCCAAGTTCGTGTTCAGCAGGCAAAAATAAGTATTTTAGAAGTTTTTAAACAATATAAACTAAAAGGTTGCCAAATTGTGCATATTACGACCGGATAATTAATGAGTAGAATAAAAACAAATTATAATATCAATAATAATAATAATAATAATAATAATAATAAGCGAAGGGGATACATGGCGCGATTGCATGCACTTTGGTGCGAAATGCATCCAGAGCATCGCGCCTTCTCTCAACAACATCTGAGAGATCAAGTATCCTTTCTGCTCAGGACAGGTTATGTAAGGGCACCCCGTCAGCCGGAAGAACTGCCAGCCGCAGTCCCACCGCGGCAATTATTAGCTGATGGGGAACATCCTTTAGAGTTCACCGATGTAGACTTAAGGACGAGGGTTAGCCTTAACACCAGGGCTAACCTAAAGCCACAAGACCTAGCTAGAATGGACGAGGTCATCGATGAGGAAATTCCGGAAGATGCCGACATCTGGCAAATCAACACTGCCGTGTACAACGCCGCGAAGCAACTCGTCCCCCGTGAGAGGTCAACCAATCACGGGGTCGAGAAAGCCAAGCGGCGTGTACAGAATATCGAGGGCAAGATACAGTCGGCCAGACAACACGCTTCTCGGATCCAGAGTGTGGTGGAATATAAGACAACTGGTAGAGTTTTTACTCCCAGAATCCGGCGCATAGCAGCCGGATTAAGACGTCAACACCATACTCTAAATCTGACAGTGATGCTTACCATCAAGCAGCACTGTCTAGATAGGATCCGAGCGCTCATGGCGATAAAGAAAACATTGAAGAGGCGGGTGAGGAGTATGGAACAAAACAATTTGTTCCGTACGAATCCTTCCCGCCTATTTCAAGAGCCACAGCGTGTTGTAGATAATCCGCCGACTGTAGAAGATGTCGAAACCTTCTGGAAGGGAATCTACGAAACGACGCGTCCATTCAATAGCGACACTCCAGCAATTGCACACTTCGAGGCTCTGTGTCACAGACATCGTGAAGAGCCAGATGAAGTGTGCCCGGCAATCAGTACGGAGGAAGTCCAGCAAGCACTTGTTGGCACCAAGAACTTCGCTGCCCCGGGCCCAGACGGCATTAACAACTGGTGGTGGAAGAAATTTCCGTCCACTCACCGCCGTCTGGCGCGAGTTTTCAACTCATGGTTGAACGAGGGGCAGCAGATTCCGGACTGGTTTGTCGAGGGACGTACTGTGCTTATCCCCAAAAAGGGGGATCTTTCCGACCCGAGGAATTATAGGCCGATCACTTGCCTCAACTCCTGCTACAAGATATTTACACGTATCTTGTATGCAAGGACACTGAGGTCTGTTGATCCGGTCTTCCAGCAGATACATGAACAGCGTGGTGCCAAGAAGGGCATGGCAGGTTGCAAGGACAGCCTGCTGATAGACCGCTGTATTACACAGGATTCTGTGCAATACAAGCGGAATCTATCGATGGCCTGGATTGACTACCGCAAGGCATTTGATACAACATCGCACGAGCTATTGTTGCACTTGCTCGAATGTCTTGCGGTACCAGCACCACTAGTGAGATGCATAGAACAGCTGCTGCCACTCTGGAAGACTCGCTTCACCATAACATCAGGTGCACAGCGGGTCACGACAGAGCAGGTGGCATTTAGGAGGGGAGTTTTCCAGGGCGACTCCCTGAGTCCTCTCCTCTTCTGCATCTCACTGCTACCGTTGTCTGCTGGTCTCCGCCAAACCCGCGGGTATCAATGTGGACCACCCAGCGACCGGAGGCATAAGGTCACCCATCTGTTTTATATGGATGATCTTAAACTTTATGCCTCCGGAGAGCGCGAACTACAAAACGCTCTTAGGGTGGTCGAAGAATATACGCGGGCAATTGGTATGGAGTTCGGGTTGGACAAATGTGCAGTCGTCCACCTCAAGAGAGGACGATGCGGGGAATTCTCTGAAAATGCGCAGCTCGCAGACGGAAGCATCCTAAGACATCTGGATGCCGGAGAGACCTATACATACCTGGGTGTGCAACAAAGGCACATCCAAGATGTAATACAAATAAAGGATTCTCTCCGCGGCAAGTACAGACACCGCCTCCGAAAGATTTGGTCTTCCGAACTTTCGGGGAAGAACAAGGTGTCTGCTACTAATATGCTTGCCGTTCCGATTCTGCTCTACTCCTTCGGAGTAGTAAAGTGGAGGGTAGATGAGCTGCGCCAATTAGACAGAGATACCCGCAAGATGATGAATATTCACAGAAGTATTCATCCTAGATCGTCCGTTCCTCGTGTGTACCTCCCACGTCAACGGGGGGCCGAGGACTCTTGAGCCTGGAGTGTACGCATGGCAGAGTAGTACTGAGTATGGCATGTAACATACTCAGGAGCTCAGATCCCCTCTTGCGGTTCGTAAAACATCACGAAACTGTAGGAGTGGGAGCAGGATTGTTCAAGGCAGCAAAAAGAGCCGCAGATGAACTCGGCCTCGCATTTGACATCAGGCGAGGAGGCCGGCGAGGTGCTGATGTTGCGTCAGTCACCGAACTTCAGCCAAATCGTCTGAAAGCCCGAATTAGAGCTGCCGAACAGGAAAATCTGTTTCGGCAGCACGTCGATAAACCCCAGCATGGTGTCTTCTATAAGAACATAGAAACACTGGGTTTATCGACCAGGCTGACCTTCGCCTTTCTAAGGTCAGCAGGGCTTAAGTCGGAGACCGAGGGATTCATTATGGCCTGCCAAGATGGTGTTATCAACACCTTGGTCTACCGTAGCCGCGTGTGGCGTGTAGAGGTTCCTGATATCAACTGCAGGACCTGCCATCAGGCGCCGGAATCGCTCATGCACTTACTTTCTGCATGTCCCATATATGCGATTTCGGCCTACATCCACCGACATAACGCGGCTTTACGAGTGCTATACTACCATCTAAGGCACTCGTACGGGGTAGACCAGACACCAGTGCTGCCTTACGTCCCCGGAGATATTGAGTCCGTTGTCACGAACGAGAAATGCCGGATTTACTGGAACTACTCGTTCCCGACTGTCAGGCTAATCCAAGCCAACAAGCCTGACATAGTCCTCCTCGACCATCAACTCAAGGTGATGTATGTTATCGAGTTCTCGGCACCTGCTGAGAAAAACATCACCTTGAAGGAGGAGGAGAAACGGACCAAATATCGCGATCTCCGGTACGAGCTCCAAGTGCTGTACCCAGGCTACTCGGTCAAAATGGTCGTCCTTATAATCGGTGTACTCGGAGGGATAAAGCCTACGCTGCTCTCGGAACTGAAGATCAGTGGCTGGCAGGCCAAATGCAGAAGGCGGTCATTCTGGGTTCTCTCCGTCTGCTTAGGGCACACGATTCTGGTATCTACAGTCACTAACCCTGCGGGATGCGGGGAGTGGCTGTAGTTGATGCGCCGGCGCGACTCCCGTGAGGCGTCGGAGGCCACGGGAGGACTGACCGGCATCGGGAAACCGAAAAAAAAAAATAATAATAATAATAATAATAATAATAATAATGGGGTGCGAGCGCTCATGGCGATAAAGAAAACATTGAAGAGGCGGGTCAGGAGTATGGAACAAAACACTTTGTTCCGTACGAATCCTTCCCGCCTCTTTCAAGAGCCACAGCGTGTTGTCGAGAATCCGCCGACTGTAGAAGATGTCGAAACCTTCTGGAAGGGAACCTACGAAGCGACGCGTCCATTCAATAGCGACACTCCAGCAATAGCACACTTCGAGGCTCTGTGCCACAGACATCTTGAAGAGCCAGAAGAAGTGTGCCCGGCAATCAGTACGGAGGAAGTCCAACAAGCGCTTGTTGGTACCAAGAACTTCGCTGCCCCGGGCCCAGACGGCATTAACAACTGGTGGTGGAAGAAATTTCCTTCCACTCACCGCCGTCTGGCGCGAGTTTTCAACTTATGGTTGAACGAGGGGCAGCAGATTCCGGACTGGTTTGTCGAGGGACGTACTGTGCTTATCCCCAAAAAGGGGATCTTTCCGACCCGAGGAATTATAGGCCGATCACTTGCCTTAACTCCTGCTACAAGATATTTACACGTATCTTGTATGCTAGGACGCTGAGGTCTGTTGATCCGGTCTTCCAGCAGATACACGAACAGCGTGGTTCCAAGAAGGGCATGGCAGGTTGCAAGGACAGCCTGCTGATAGACCGCTGTATTACACAGGATTCTGTGCAATACAAGCGGAATCTATCGATGGCCTGGATTGATTACCGCAAGGCATTTGATACAACATCACATGAGCTATTGTTGTACTTGCTCGAATGCCTTGCGGTACCAGCACCACTAGTGAGATGCATAGAACAGCTGCTGCCGCTCTGGAAGACCCGCTTCACCATAACATCAGGTACACAGCGGGTTACGACAGAGCAGGTGGCATTTAGGAGAGGAGTTTTCCAGGGTGACTCCCTGAGTCCTCTCCTCTTCTGCATCTCACTGCTGCCGTTGTCTGTTGGGCTCCGCCAAACCCGCGGATATCAATGTGGGCCACCCAGCGACCGGAGGCATAAGGTCACCCATCTATTTTATATGGATGACCTTAAACTTTATGCCTCCGGAGAGCGCGAACTACAAAACGCTCTTAGGGTGGTCGAAGAATATACGCGGGCAATTGGTATGGAGTTCGGGTTGGACAAATGTGCAGTCGTCCACCTCAAGAGAGGACGATGCGGGGAATTTTCTGAAGATGCGCAGCTCGCAGACGGAAGCATCCTAAGACATCTGGATGCCGGAGAGACCTATACATATCTGGGTGTGCAACAAAGGCACATCCAGGATGTATCACAAATAAAAAGATTCTCTCCGCGGCAAGTACAGACACCGCCTCCGAAAGATTTGGTCTTCCGAACTTTCGGGGAAGAACAAGGTGTCTGCAACTAATATGCTTGCCGTTCCGATTCTGCTCTACTCCTTCGGAGTAGTAAAGTGGAGGGTAGATGAGCTGCGTCAATTAGACAGAGATACCCGCAAGATGATGAATATTCACAGAAGTATTCATCCTAGATCGTCCGTTCCTCGTGTGTACCTCCCACGTCAACGGGGGGGCCGAGGACTCTTGAGCCTGGAGTGTACGCATGGCAGAGTAGTACTGAGTATGGCATGTAACATACTCAGGAGCTCAGATCCCCTCTTGCGGTTCGTAAAACATCATGAAACTGTAGGAGTGGGAGCAGGATTGTTCAAGGCAGCAAAAAGAGCCGCAGATGAACTCGGTCTCGCATTTGACATCAGGCGAGGAGGCCGGCGAGGTGCTGATGTTGAGTCAGTCACCGAACTTCAGCCAAATCGTCTGAAAGCCCGAATTAGAGCTGCCGAACAGGAAAATCTGTTTCGGCAGCATGTCGATAAACCCCAGCATGGTGTCTTCTATAAGAACATAGAAACACTGGGTTTATCGACCAGGCTGACCTTCGCCTTTCTAAGGTCAGCAGGGCTTAAGTCGGAGACCGAGGGGATTCATTATGGCCTGTCAAGATGGTGTTATCAACACCTTGGTCTACCGTAGCCGCGTGTGGCGTGTAGAGGTTCCTGATATCAACTGCAGGACCTGCCATCAGGCGCCGGAATCGCTCATGCACTTACTTTCTGCATGCCCTATATGCGATTTCGGCCTACATCCACCGACATAACGCGGCTTTACGAGTGCTATACTACCATCTAAGGCACTCGTACGGGGTAGACCAGACATCAGTGCTGCCTTACGTCCCGGGAGATATTGAGTCCGTTGTCGAGAACGAGAAATGCCGGATTTACTGGAACTACTCGTTCCCGACTGTCAGGCTAATCCAAGCCAACAAGCCTGACATAGTCCTCCTCGACCATCAACTCAAGGTGATGTATGTTATCGAGTTCTCGGCACCTGCGGAGAAAAACATCACCTTGAAGGAGGAGGAGAAACGGACCAAATATCGCGATCTCCGGTACGAGCTCCAAGTGCTGTACCCAGGCTACTCGGTCAAAATGGTCGTCCTTATTATCGGTGTACTCGGAGGGATAAAGCCTACGCTGCTCTCGGAACTGAAGATCATACCGGCCTGCCAAAAACCAGCCGAGTGGCTGGCAGGTCAAATGCAGAAGGCGGTCATTCTGGGTTCTCTCCGTCTGCTTAGGGCACACGATTCTGGTATCTACAGTCACTAACCCTGCGGGATGTGGGGAGTGGCTGTAGTTGATGCGCCGGCGCGACTCCCGTGAGGCGTCGGAGGCCACGGGAGGACTGACCGGCATCGGGAAACCGAAAAAAAAAAAAAAAAAAAAAAAAAAAAAAAAAAAAAAAAAACTATCAACGAGCTCAACGGAATTAGAGAGGATGCCCACAGAGCAGCTACGGTGGCACAAAGACAGCATGATGACTTACCAGCACCAGAAGACAGAGAAAATTTGGGTCCCACCCCCGAAACAGCAACCACTTTAGAGCCAAGGAAACAAACAGCCATGAATGAGGAAATGGAAGCTCAGATAAAAAACAAATTGGATGATGTCATCAACATGGACATTAAAGACCGCAAAAGGCTTAAGAGGATAAGACCTAATAAGATCATCATGAATCAAATCAAAGAGGCAAACATAATACTCTACAGGATAGCTCGTGACCGTGGGAACCTAACCATCACAGACATCAATTGTATGATTTACGCCACAGCAGCAGTGATCGCAGGAGAAGTAAAAGTACCGTTAGACCCAGAGAAATTCCAGACAACACCCTTCTGGAAGAAGAGGATTCAGAACACCATAGAGGCTTATAGGAAAGACATAGCAATCCTGGGGGAATACAAAAAGAGAGTACCTACACAACAAGTACTCAAAAAGGCAGACCGTATTTTCCAGAAACACAGGTCTAGAGACATACAAATTATAGAGCAGAATCTGAAGATGAAATTGCAAGCAAAAGCGCAGAGATTGAGAAGATATACTAAAAGGAGTAACCACTTCCAGCACAACAAGCTCTTTGAGGAAGATGCCAAGAAATTCTACCGCCAAATGAACAACCAGCAAACCGAAGTCCAGACACCACCCTCACAACATCGTATTGAGGACTATTGGCGTGGGATTTTGGAAGATGAAGTGATTCACAACGAAAACGCACAGTGGATCGAACAAGAGCGAAGAGAACACCGGAGGACTGAACCCGATGCGTGGTCAGATATAACTGTGGACGAAATGGTGGCAATAATCCAGAAAACGCACAACTGGAAGGCTCCTGGACCAGACATGGTACATAACTTCTGGTTGAAACAACTGTGTGCTCTACATGGTAGTTTAGCAACGGCTATCAATAAACTCATGCGCCACCCCGAGGAAACTCCCGAATGGCTAACCTCAGGAAACACTTTTCTGCTTTATAAAGGCAAAGATGGTGAAGACCCTAAAAACTACCGCCCAATAACCTGTCTGCCAACGATATACAAGGTGATCTCTGCAGTCCTAGCAGATAGAATCTATGACCATCTGACAAGACACAAAATACTTCCAGAAGAACAGAAAGGGTGTAGAAAGGCCTCCAGAGGTTGTAAAGATCAACTGCTAGTGAGCAAAACCATCACCTCACTAGCAAAGAAGCGACACAAAAATCTCAGCATGGCATGGGTAGACTATAAAAAGGCTTTCGATAGCGTTCCTCATACCTGGATTGTCGAATCACTCAGAATTTACCGTGTATGCCCAGCAATAACTGATTTCATAGAAACCACAATGAAGGGATGGAAAACAGAAATGTGGCTCCACCATTCGAAAGGTCCCATAAGAACAGGAAACATGAAAATTAAAAGAGGAATCTTCCAAGGAGACTCGCTCTCTCCTCTACTATTCTGCCTGGCGCTCGCTCCCTTGTCAAACCAGCTAAACAAACAAAGAGTTGGATTCGAAGTTAGCGAAAACAATAGGGTGAACCACCTATTTTACATGGACGATTTAAAACTATTTGCCAAGAGTGAAGCCCAATTAAAGCAAGAGCTGGATATCGTTAAATCATTCAGTGACGACATTAAGATGGAATTCGGCTTGGATAAATGTGCTACAGTAGTACTCCAGCGAGGTAAGCACGCTAGAAGCCAAAACATTGTGCTAAGCGACCACTCTGAAATACGAAGTATGGAACCTGGTCAAACGTACAAGTACCTTGGCGTCGAGGAATGCACCGGAATCGACAATAGCGAAATGAAGACCAAAATAACTAAGGAATACTACCGTCGTATAAGGCAGGTTCTTAAGACTGAACTAAACGCCAAAAACAAAATCGCAGCCATAAACGCAATTGCTGTCCCTATGGTTGCCTACAGCTTTGGAATTGTTGATTGGCTAAGAAGCGACATCGAAAAATTCGACAGAAAAACGAGGAAAATCCTCACGATGGGCGGAATTCACCATCCGAAGGCCGATGTACAGAGGCTGTACATTAAAAGAAAGAATGGTGGTCGCGGATTAATAGAGCTGGAGTCTGCTTACAACTCATCTATATTAGGGCTGAGCGCATATATCCGACA
Organism: Rhamnusium bicolor; assembly: GCA_029963845.1. Classification (NCBI taxonomy): domain Eukaryota; kingdom Metazoa; phylum Arthropoda; class Insecta; order Coleoptera; family Cerambycidae; genus Rhamnusium; species Rhamnusium bicolor. The sequence continues at coordinate 1,001,304 of JANEYF010005081.1, read as the reverse complement.
GGGTAAGGAAAAACTCATACGGCTAGTTAAAGAACACGATCAGGGAAAAAACCTGTACTCCATACAGAAAGAGGCGCGTAAAATCCAGGAAGAGTATTTGGAACCTGGGGACACTGACGAGGAAGCCAAGAAGAGGATCAAATCCAGCATCGAAAAGAGGAAAATAGAAGTACTCTGCGCAAAGCCAATGCATGGACAGTTCTTCCGAGATCTCAACCGACCAGCGATTGACAAAATGGCATCTATGATGTGGCTGAATGGAGCAGGTCTAAAGGGGGAAACGGAGAGTTTGTTAGTAGCAGCACAGGATCAAGCCCTAAACACCCGATACCACCAGAAAATGATCCTGAAACAGCCAGTAGACAGTAAGTGCAGAATGTGCGGCCTGGCGGAGGAACATGTAAGCCACGTCATATGCAAGCACTTCAACATACCGGTGCCCGAGAAGTATTATGAATACGCCCCTGAAAAAGTCATTAACAACAACGACGTGACACTCATGTGGGATATGCCGATCATAACCGATAGGGAAATCCATGCGAACCGACCGGATATCGTCGTGCACAATAAAAAGGAGAAGACTTGCTTACTGGTTGATGTGTCAGTCCCAAACGATACCAACGTGTTGCTCAAGGAAACTGAGAAACTGAGTAAGTACAAAGACCTTCAAATAGAAGTAAGTAGAATGTGGAACGTGAAGACAACAATAGCTCCAGTCATTGTAGGAGCACTCGGAACTGTTAAGAAAGGTTATGACAGGAGTTTACATCAGCTGCCTGGCCAGCCCAGAGCACAAGAAGTGCAAAAGATCGCACTATTAGGAACAGCTCATATAATGAGAAGAGTCTTGGAATAGGAGTCTCTGTGATTTCTTGTTGAAGTCTGGATTCTGAGCTACAAGACCAATCAATAACATCGGGCCTAGGCCCCAACAGAGCCGCACCCCAAAAGCGCGCGCAAGGGGTCGGTGAATAGTTTCCGGTACTGCCGAGAAAGTGAACGCTTAAATCTAATAATAATAATAATAGGGGTGCAAAGGACCGGCAACCTCCATGTTGGTGCACCCTGGACAGGCAGAGGCAACTCTGCCTGACTAATGCCGGCCGGGAGTATCAGGGCTAACCACCCTGGTACTCTTACTGCTATGGGTTCCTTACAACCTAAGAAGGTCCCCTCACAATCGACCTCAGTCGGATGGAGGTCAAGGACAGATGGGAGGGGGCCTTACCGGACGGTCCAAACGATGACAACACCGCAATTGTACATGGACGCTTTAAGTGGACGAGGGAACTAAAGGATGACTTGCTGACCTGCCGCGAGAGTAGCGAACCTGAGCGAAGGGGATACATGGCGCGATTGCATGCACTTTGGTGCGAAATGCATCCAGAGCATCGCGCCTTCTCTCAACAACACCTGAGAGATCAAGTATCCTTCTTGCTCAGGACAGGTTACGTAAGGGCACCTCGTCAGCTGGAAGAACTGCCAGCCGCAGTTCCACCGCGGCAATTACCAGCTGATGGGGAACATCTTTTAGAGTTCACCGGTGTAGACTTAAGGACGAGGGTTAGCCTTAACACCAGGGCTAACCTAAAGCCACAAGACCTGGCTAGAATGGACGCGGTAATCGATGAGGAAATTCCGGAAGATGTAGACATCTGGCAAATCAACTGTGCCGTGTACAACGCCGCGAAGCAACTCGTCCCCCGTGAGAGGTCAACCAATCACGGGGTCGAGAAAGCCAAGCGGCGTGTACAAAAAATCGAAGGCAAGATACAGTCGGCCAGACAACACGCTTCTCGGATCCAGAGTGTGGTGGAATATAAGACGACGGGTAGAGTTTTTACTCCCAGGATCCGGCGCATAGCTGCCGGATTAAGACGTTAACACCATACTCTAAATCTGACAGTGATGCTTACCATCAAGCAGCACTGTCTAGATAGGATCCGAGCGCTCATGGCGATAAAGAAAACATTGAAGAGGCGAGTGAGGAGTATGGAACAAAATAATTTGTTCCGTACGAATCCTTCCCGCCTCTTTCAAGAGCCACAGCGTGTTGTCGAGAATCCGCCGACTGTAGAAGATGTCGAAACTTTCTGGAAGGGAATCTACGAAACGCCGCGTCCATTCAATAGCGACACTCCATCAATTGCACACTTCGAGGCTCTGTGTCACAGACATTTTGAAGAGCCAGAAGAAGTGTGCCCGGCAATCAGTACGGAGGAAGTCCAACAAGCACTTGTTGGTACCAAGAACTTCGCTGCCCCGGGCCCAGACGGCATTAACAACTGGTGGTGGAAGAAATTTCCTTCCACTCACCGCCGTCTGGCGCGAGTTTTCAACTCATGGTTGAACGAGGGGCAGCAGATTCCGGACTGGTTCGTCGAGGGACGTACTGTGCTAATTCCCAAAAAGGGTGATCTTTCCGACCCGAAGAATTATAGGCCGATCACTTGCTTTAACTCCTGCTACAAGATATTTACACGTATCTTGTATGCTAGGACGTTGAGGTCTGTTGATCCGATCTTCCAGCAGATACACGAACAGCGTGGTGCCAAGAAGGGCATGGCAGGTTGCAAGGACAGCCTGCTGATAGACCGCTGTATTACACAGGATTCTGTGCAATACAAGCGGAATCTATCGATGGCCTGGATTGATTACCGCAAGGCATTTGATACAACATCGCATGAGCTATTGTTGCACTTGCTCGAATGTCTTGCGGTACCAGCACCACTAGTGAGATGCATAGAACAGCTGCTGCCGCTCTGGAAGACCCGCTTCACCATAACATCAGGTGCACAGCGGGTCACGACAGGGCAGGTGGCATTTAGGAGAGGAGTTTTCCAGGGTGACTCCCTGAGTCCTCTCCTCTTCTGTATCTCACTGCTGCCGTTGTCTGTTGGGCTCCGCCAAACCCGCGGATATCAATGTGGGCCACCCAGCGACCGGAGGCATAAGGTCACCCATCTATTTTATATGGATGACCTTAAACTTTATGCCTCCGGAGAGCGCGAACTACAAAACGCTCTTAGGGTGGTCGAAGAATATACGCGGGCAATTGGTATGGAGTTCGGGTTGGACAAATGTGCAGTCGTCCACCTCAAGAGAGGACGATGCGGGGAATTCCCTGAAGATGCGCAGCTCGCAGACGGAAGCATCCTAAGACATCTGGATGCCGGAGAGACCTATACATATCTGGGTGTGCAACAAAGGCACATCCAGGATGTAACACAAATAAAGGATTCTCTCCGCGGCAAGTACAGACACCGCCTCCGAAAGATTTGGTCTTCCGAACTTTCGGGGAAGAACAAGGTGTCTGCAACTAATATGCTTGCCGTTCCGATTATGCTCTACTCCTTCGGAGTAGTAAAGTGGAGGGTAGATGAGCTGCGTCAATTAGACAGAGATACCCGCAAGATGATGAATATTCATAGAAGTATTCATCCTAGATCGTCCGTTCCTCGTGTGTACCTCCCACGTCAACGGGGGGGGCCGAGGACTCTTGAGCCTGGAGTGTACGCATGGTAGAGTAGTACTGTGTATGGCATGTAACATACTCAGGAGCTCAGATCCCCTCTTGCGGTTCGTAAAACATCACGAAACTGTAGGAGTGGGAGCAGGATTGTTCAAGGCAGCAAAAAGAGCCGCAGATGAACTCGGTCTCGCATTTGACATCAGACGAGGAGGCCGGCGAGTTGCTGATGTTGACTCAGTCACCGAACTTCAGCCAAATCGTCTGAAAGCCCGAATTAGAGCTGCCGAACAGGAAAATCTGTTTCGGCAGCACGTCGATAAACCCCAGCATGGTGTCTTCTATAAGAACATCGAAACACTGAGTTTATCGAACAGGCTGACCTTCGCCTTTCTAAGGTCAGCAGGGCTTAAGTCGGAGACCGAGGGATTCATTATGGCCTGCCAAGATGGTGTTATCAACACCTTGGTCTACCGTAGCCGCGTGTGGCGTGTAGAGGTTCCTGATATCAATTGCAGGACCTGCCATCAGGCGCCGGAATCGCTCATGCATTTACTTTCTGCATGCCCCATATATGCGATTTCGGCCTACATCCACCGACATAACGCGGCCTTACGAGTGCTATACTACCATCTAAGGCACTCGTACGGGGTAGACCAGACACCAGTGCTGCCTTACGTCCCCGGAGATATTGAGACCGTTGTCGAGAACGAGAAATGCCGGATTTACTGGAACTACTCGTTCCCGACTGTCAAGCCAAGCCAACAAGCCTGACATAATCCTCCTCGACCATCAACTCAAGGTGATGTATGTCATCGAGTTCTCGGCACCTGCGGAGAAAAACATCACCTTGAAGGAGGAGGAGAAACGGACCAAATATCACGATCTCCGGTACGAGCTCCAAATGCTGTACCCAGGCTACTCGGTCAAAATGGTCGTCCTTATTATCGGTGTACTCGGAGGGATAAAGCCTACGCTGCTCTCGGAACTGAAGATCATACCGGCCTGCCAAAAATCAGCTGAGTGGCTGGCAGGCCAAATGCAGAAGGCGGTCATTCTTGGTTCTCTCCGTCTGCTTAGGGCACACGATTCCGGAGCCTACAGTCACTAACCCTGCGGGATGTGGGGAGTGGCTGAGGTTAATGTGCTGGCGCGACTCCCGTGAGGCGTCGGAGGCCACGGGAGGACTGTCCAGCGTCGGGCAACCGAAAAAAAAATAATCTCCTCGCGGTGCACCCTGGATAGATAGAGACAAATTTGTCGTAAGACAAAGGAACCTCTGTCTGACTAATGTCGGTCGCGGGGTATCAGAGCCAACCACCCTAATACCCGAACACCTCTGGTTCCAATCAGACGCAGAGGAAGGGCTCCTCACAATCGATCCCAATCGGATGGAGGTCAGAGACAGATTGGAGGAGCCCCACCAGAAGGTCTTAATGTTGACGACCCAGGCCATATACACTGATGTTTTAAGTGGACGAGGGAACTAAAGGATGACTTGCTGATCTGCTACGAGAGCAGTGAACCTGAGCGCATGGAATACATGGCGCGGTCACATGATGCCTGATGTATCATGCACCCTGAATACCGCGCCTTCTCTCAGCAACATCTGAGAGATTAAGTATCCTTTTTGCTCAGGACAGGTTACATAAGGGCACCCCGTCAGCTGGAAGAACTGCCAGCCGCAGTCCCACCGAGGCAATTAACAGCTGATGGGGAACATCCCGTAGAGTTCACCGATGTAGACCTAAGGACAAGGTTTAGCCTTAACACCAGGGCTAAACTAAAGCCACAAGACCCGGCTAGAATGGACACGGTCATCGAAGAGGAACTTCCAGAAGATGCAGACATCTGGCAAGGTAACTGTGCCGTGTACAACGTGCGAAGCAACTCGTCTCCCGTGAGAGGTCATCTAACACCTCAAACGGGGTCGAGAAAACCAAGCGGCGTGTACAAAAATCCAAGGCAAGATACAGTCGGCTAGACAACACGCTTCTCGGATCTAGAATGTGGTGTGGAATACACGAAAACGGTAGAGTTTTTACTCCCAAAGTTCGGCGCATAGTAGCCTGTCGTCAACACCACACTCTAAATCTAGCATTGATGCTTACCATCAAGCAGCACCACCTAGATAGAATCCGAGCGCTCATGGCTATAAAGGAAAAATTGAAGAGACGGGTAAGGAATATGGAGCAAAACAATTTGTTCCGTACGAATCCTTTCCGCCTCCTTCAAGAGCCACAACGTGTTGTCGATAATCCGCCGACTGTTGAAGATGTCGAAAACTTCTGGAAGGGAATCTACGAAACGATGCGTCCATTCAATAGCAACACTCCAGCAATTGCACACTTCGAGGCTCTGTGCCACAGACATCTTGAAGATCCAGAAGTGTGCCCGGCAATCAGTACGGAGGAAGTCCAACAAGCACTTGTTGGTACCAAGAACTTCGCTGCCCCGGACCCAGATGGCATTAACAACTGGTGGTGGAAGAAATTTCCTTCCAATAACCGCCGTCTGGCGCGAGTTTTCAACATATGATAGAACAAGGGTTAGCAGATTCAAGACTAGTTCGTCGAAAGACGTACTGTGCTTATCTTCAGAAAGGGGGATCCGAAGAATTATAGGCCGATCACTTGCCTCAACTCCTGCTACAAGATATTTACACGTATCTTGTATGCTAGGACACTGAGGTCTGTTGATCCGGTCTTCCAGCAAATACACGAGCAGCGTGGTTTCAAAAAAGTCATGGCAGGTTGCAAAGGCAGCCTGCTGATAGACCGCTGTATTACATAGGATTCTGTGCAATACAAGCGGAATCTATCGATGGCCTGGATTGATTAACGCAAGGCATTTAATACAACATCTCACGTTCTATTGTCATACTTGCTCGAATGTCTTGCGGTACCAGCACCACTAGTGAGATGCATAAAACAGCTGCTGCCGCTCTGGAAGACCCGCTTCACCATAACATCAGGTGCACAGCTGGTCACGACAGAGCAGGTGGCATTTAGGAGAGAAGTTTTCCAGGGTAACTCCCTGAGTCCTCTTCTCTTCTGCATCTCACTGCTACCGTTGTCTGTTGGGTTCCGCCAAACCCGCGGATATCAATGTGGACCATCCAGCGACCGGAGGTATAAGATCACTCATCTATTTTATATGGATGACCTTAAACTTTATACCTCCGGAGAGCGCGACCCATAAAACACTCTTAGGGTGGTCGAAGAATACACGCGGGAAATTGGAATGAAGTTCGGATTGGACAAATGGGCAGTCGTCCACCTCAAGAGAGAATGATGCAGGGATTCTCTGAACATGCGCAGCTCGCAGACGGAAGCATCCTAAAACATCTGCATGCCGGAGAGTCCTATACAAATCTGGGTGTGCAACAAAGGCACATCCAGATTATAAAACAAATAAAGGATTCTCCCCACGGCAAGTACAGACACTGTCTCTGAAAGATTTGGTCTTCCAAACTTTCGGGGAAGAACAAGGTGTCTGCGACTAACATTATTGCCGTTCCGGTTCTGCTCTACTTCTGTTTTGACTTTTTTTTTATGAATATGCGGATATCGGTATGATCTTGTAAAAATTGAATGTTTTATTTCATTCGTAAAAGTCAAGTTATCTCCTTCTAGGTAGAAAATATCAGAAAAGTTTAAACAAAGTTGAGTAATTAAATCACTCTCTTCGTTGTTAAGATGTTCTAAGCGTAGTTGTTTTCTAATTTCGAAATGTCTGTCTGTCTGTTGGGAATCGGGATTTTGGGGATTCAAATTAAATATTTCTCTAAATTTCTCAACGAGCTCTAGTTTAAGATTTGAAAGGGCATTTGGCAAGCGTACTTTGTCCGATTCCTGAGCTAACAGGCTTTAGTATTTCGTAAGTTACATTTAAGTTTAAAAATCTTTTCTGTACGCGACTCAATAGATATTAAATTTTGGTTATTGGTATTATCTAAATTTTGATTTTCTAGATGGGGTTTTTGAGACTGATTTTGCGTTACATTCTTACAACTAATATGTGATTGTACGCACAAATCATCAGTAACCTTAAATAACCATACAGTTTTAAAGCTCGTTATTAGTTTTTTATTTTTTATATCTACCTGACATTCGTAGTGTTCCAAAAAATCTGCACCTAACAGTCCATCAAAGTCTATATCTAAATTATGAACATAAACTTTATGTGGATTGCCTTCTGTAAATGGTATAAGTGCTAATTCACTTATTTTTACCTTTTGGTCCGTTATACCCTGTATAATTACATTTTCAGAAAACCGTTGTCGATAATTTTCGGCTGTTTTAGATTTAAAAATAGAAATAATTGTACCGGTGTCTATTAAAATTTTAAATCTGTTTGTGATATCCTTTATATAATAAAGATTTCTTGAGTTTACGGATAATAATGGATTTATATGAATGTCTGTTCTGGGAAGTTTAAGTACGGGTTCAAGTCGTCTTGTAATTTCATGGTTTGTATTTGCGTTTGTAAATCCGCAACCGGGTCTGAATCTTGGTTGGGAGGATTGGTTGGGTGATCTAAGCCCTGGTAAAAATTCTGAGGATTAGCAGTATAATCCTCATAGTAAGTATCCTGACAATTAGCAGTATAGTTCCCATAGTAAGTTTCCAGAGAATTGGAAGTATAATTCTCATAGTAAGTGTCCCGAGAATTAGCAAATTAGCAGTAAAATGTCTCACACCTGACAAATATTAACCTTTTGGTGCAGAGGTTTATTTAAAAAAATAAAGAAGGTGCGATTATATAATCTTGATGGATAACCACCTTAACATATTTTACACATACAAATAAACTATTCTAGCTTGGCACTTGAACTTGGATGCGCAATGGTCTAAACCCCGCCCTTTCTATGTAAAGTGGTTTGGCTCGTTTCTCTCCCACCCTAGAGATATTCTTTCTCTCTTTGCGCCGCCAAAGTTCCAAGCTGGGACCGTTGAGTAATATAACAGAAGCTGCATTTTTTATTAACATTTTGAAAGCGTAACTTCATTATCTTGTTTGATATTATACTTAGATATCTGAAAAGAAAAACGAAAAAAGCTATTTTTGGTCTTTGTCTATTTTTGCCCTTACTTTTATAACCAACATCTTATATGCTTTAGTTTTTGGAAATCAAAATGCTTTCTTTGTTACCATATTCAAATTCATTTCTTGTAATGAACTAACCAGTTTTTCTGAAAAAAAAAGAAGGAAAAGAAACAAATTCCAATGAAAGTAAAATATGATCAAAAACATTGATTGCATTTTTTTTATTCTTTAATATATCTAAAAAATCAAAGCGAACTGTCAATCGAAAGTTTGTCACGTTCCAAATAATAATAATTGAGAAATAAATCGAATTTATCGTAATGGTTCTCCGCATATTTCAGGCAAATTGATTGATTTTTATGTGAAACAAAAAGTTTCATAGAAATATAGATTTAAAGCAAATGCTCATTGTCATTAGATAGTATTTAATTTAAAAACAAATTAAGTTCCTCTTCCTGATAAAAGTTAAAATATAGAGTTCAGCGTTTTGGCAAATAGCCGAGAAAATAATTGTTTAAAACTCTATATTTTAACTTTTATCAAGAAGGGGAACTTAATTTGTTTTTAAATTATTTCATTGACCCTAAGGGGTATTTCCACTATATAATTTCAATTATTCTGTTCTCTGAAGCCATTAATGTTTATTACATTAAGGTTTACAAGTTTCCTTACTTTGGATTCTTTAAATGTGCTGGCTACCCTGATGATGCTATGGCAAGCAGAAACACGTGTCGATAGATATTTTAAAGTTATTTAAAGTGAGTGTCAACTGGTGAGTACCTTGTGTTTTATTTGTTTTTGGTTTTACTAGACAGAATAGTTGAAATTAAAAATAATATTATTGAGTCAGTAGTACTGAATATAATGTGCATATTATCTTTTTTGTAATCCAAGTTTCAGCGTTTTGGCAAATAGCCGAGAAAATAATTGTTTAAAAAGATATATGTTATACTTATCTGTGATACGATTTGTAAAAGTTAGTAAATAATAATTAACAAAAAATTTTCAGTTAATATTATTTTTCATTCCACTCTAATATTTAATTGTCACCACCAATATTTTTCCCAAAACTAACAATCTATCTAAAAAAAATCAACTATAAAATTTCATGCAAAATAAATGAACTCATCTGACACAGCCTATGCAATAAAAGTTTAATTATGTTTAAATTCGATTTATTTCTGAATTAGTATTTAGAACATATTAGTATTATTTAAGAAATTATGTATTGTTGTAGTCGTTTTTTAAACTGCAAATTATTTATTGGTCGAATATTTTGCACTAAATTTACATGTGTATTTAAAATTTTATTACAAACAACTTTTCTTAATGACATTTTTACAAATTTTAAGAAATAAGGCCATTTTCGGGAAATTTTTAAGAATAGTTTTTAATTTCGGCCATGATACATTTCGGCTAAACCGGAAGTCACGTGACGTTTGACAATTTTTTAGCCTCAAAATAAGCAAAACCAATCGTTACAAACAAAGAAATATATAGCGAAAATTAATTCAATTCGAACAGGCGTTAAAGGAAAGCAAATCTTGTACGTGTATACGTGTAGATTTCTTATATGAAATCAGAAATATTAACGACGGTTCTCACTACAGGTGGAGCGGGCATAATGTACGTTATTATTAGCCTTCGTTTTAACGCCTGTTCGACTGCAGCTGTTCGTGCGCAGCGAGATCCAGACAGTAATCCCTATTCCCTATTCAAGTAAGTACGTAAGTTCATTTCATATTAAAATATACAACTGTTTACATACGTCAATAGAAGGTACTCCAATACAAATAAGAACTCATCAAAGATGGTTATACAATGATCAATAGAACATACAAAAACACATTAACGTTACATATTAAAATTATTACTGCATATGAAAAATATGAAAAATAGGAAACAAATTAAAAATTTTATTTGTATTTTAAATATTCATACGTCAATAGAAGATACATAAAAGAAAATATTATAAACTATACAAATCTATAAATATGAGACAATTGTACAGTTTTCAATGAACATTTTCAAAAATACATCAAGGGTACACAATAAACTTTAAATTAGAATACAAAATTTTCACAATCTAGCCATTCCTCAATACTATAAAAAGCACTCTTAATAAGGAACTCTTTTATTGAAAACTTGAATTTACACATAGATAATTGTGGTACATGTTCAGGTAATAAATTAAAAAATATAGGACCAAAATAATTCCGCCCATGACGACTGGCTGTAAGTCTTAGCATATTAATCCTGATCTTGGTATTTTCTCTTGTGTCATAAGAATGAAAAGAATTTTGAAGTGTGTATAAATGAAGATTTTCTTTAGTAAAAATTAGGAAATGTTAGCAATCTTTTCTCAATAAATTTATTACGTATATCCTCCCTTACACGGACAGCTTTACGCTGCAATCCAACCACTCGTTTAATACTGGAAGAATGACACTAACATATAACATATTAATGCATATGTCATATATGACATTATTAGTAAGTGGTAGGCAGACAATATTACCTCATCAGGGACAATCTTAACCAAATTAGGTAAAGCATAAATATTTTTTTGAAATTTTATTTGAAATGTGAGCTGCGTGAAATGTCCAGCTTAGGGTCCATGTGTATAATATTTAATACATGAAGGGTTTTAAAAAGTTGATTTCCTGTGGCAAAAAATAACTTGTTTAGTCTTTTGGGCATTTAAGCAGAGCTCAATTGAGGCGAACCACTCACTAGTCTTCGACTGTGTGACTTCAAGATTTCTTTTCAGATTTAACAAATTTTTATCACTATCAGTCAGTGTAGTATCATCAGCAAAAAGTGTCAGGTCAATTACTCGGAAATCCCTCATCAATATTATTTATATATAAAAAGTATAGGGTAGGCTCAAGCACAGATCCCTGGGGGACTCCACGGGTTACCTCTCTTCCATCAGATAGAACGCCATTTACATGGGTATATTGGGTTCTATTTCAAAACAAATCAAATCAAATCAATTTATTAATAAAGTTAATCAACAATTCAGTTTTCTTTACAAAGTTAATGTAAACATAGGAAAGGGGTGCCACGCTAGGCTTTGGTATATCCAAGGATATCCGGCCTGTGTTGTGAACATCTCTTCCCTAAATCCACCATGAACGCTGGACATAGTAATGTTATTAACAATAATCAATTATGACAATAAGTAGTAAGGAAGTAAAATAAAGTAAAAGAAGTAAAGGGAGCATAGAGACAAGACACTACGTTATATGCGGTGTAGTAGTGGAAAATTTCATTGGCAGAGGGCAGAGGTAATTAATTCATTAGAGAATCGTGATACATTTGAGATTCATATAATATTTTATGAAATTGCGAGAAATTATCAATAATATAATGTTTAGTTTCATTTTTAAATTTGTGAGGTTTGTTAATTATTGATTTTGTTTTTGTTGGATGAACATTGAAGAATTTTGGGGCGAAATAAGTGATGTATCTTTGATTATGAAATTTTGTAAATAAAGGAATTGCTATTGATTCATTTGCTAACGATCTAGTTTCATAGTTATGGAAAACAGTGGGAAATAAATTTTTGTATTTAATTAAATAACTTAGACAACAATGTACATATAGGGATCTAATATTTAAAGTTCTTGTATGCTTATAAAGTAATGTTATTGAATATGTTCGTTCCTTTTTAAAAATAATTTTTAATACAATGTTTTGGCATACGGAAAGATTATGTTGAGCATTATCATATGACCCACCCCAAACAACTATGCAATACCGTAAAATAGACTCGACCAAGGCATTGTATAAAATTTTAAGTAAATTTTTATTTAAAATTTCTCTTAGTTGATAGAATTTATAAAACATTTTACGAATTTTTTTTGTAATATAATCACAGTGGTCAGTCCACTTCAGATGTTAATCAACTATCACGCCTAGATATTTTATGCTTTTTATCCTTGTTATTTCTGTACATGAACACATTGTCGCTGGGTTCTCTATACAGTTATTTGTATGTATTTTAATAAGATTTATATCTGGTTGATCAGCAACTGTAGTGGAGAATGTCATGTAATTGGTTTTTTTGATATTTAAGCTCAAAAGGCTATTGTTTAGCCAGTTTTGAATTTCACTGAGCCCGTTCTCTGTCTTTCTGTATACTTCTGTCCAGTTTATGCCTGAAAATATTGTCCTTACTCCGGCCCATTCGAGCCTGGTTATTAGAGTTTTATGACACACAGTATCAAATGCCTTAGCCAAGTCTAAAAATACGGCAAGGGACTTTTTGTTTTTATTTAAATTTTTCATTATTAAATTGGTAAGCTCAAATACTGCATCCTCAGTGTTTTTGTTAGATCTGAATCCAAACTGTTTATTGGAAAGAATGTTTTGTTTACCTAAGAATTCTGTGATCCTTTTTTTCACGTATTTTTCAAATATTTTTCCAAACTTATTGATAAGGGATATTGGTCTGTAATTTGTTAGATTTGTACGATCACCTGTTTTATAAACTGGGGTTACTATTGACATTTTCCACTCTTTGGGTATTTTATATGTTTGAAAAGTTAAATTGATTATGTGCTGAAGTGGTTTTATTAAGTACAAATGAACAGTTTTAATAAGTTTAGATGATATTCCATCTGGTCCCGGGGAAGAGTTATTTTTTAATGTAGAAATGTTAAAAATTATTTCATGCTCAGTTACTGGGTTTAAAAATAAAAAGTTTTTTGGCCTATTTTTGTTTAAGAACTGATTTTGAGCAGGTAAAATTTGTTGAGCCATTTCCTGTCCTATATTTATAAAGAATTCATTAAACCGATCTGCTTTATCCTTGTTATTTGTTATTATATTTCCATCTTTGTCTTTTAAATTAACAGTTTTTGTATACTTATTTAAATCCTTATTTGTCACCTCATTTATTATACCCCATATTTGTTTGTAGTTTTTATTGGATTCAAGAATTTTTTTGTTTATAATGGTTATTTCTTGCATTTTTTATTATTTTATTTAATTCATTTCTGTATTGTTTATATTTTAATTTGCCATCAAGAGTGAAATTTTCTGTTATCTGTTTTTTCATTTTATCCCTACGTCTTATTGCTCTTATAAGACCAATTGTAATCCATGGTTTAATTTTATGAGATTTACTTGTAATTTTAGATATGTTTGAGGAATTTTCAATATAGTTTGACAGTTTAGACATAAACAGAAAATTTCCTTCTTCAGCATCATCACAACTTACTAAATAGGATTGCATTAAATTTAAACTAATAGTATTAAAATTATAACTTAATCTCATTTTGTCTAACAAAATTTCATGGGATACACAGTCGAAGGCTTTTTGCAAGTCACAAAAAAAATTGAGCCCACGTAGTCTCCATTTTCATATCCTTCTACCATTTTATCTATTAAATCACCGATTGCTTTGTTGGTGGACTTATTTGTTTCAAATCCATATTGATTTATAAAAAATAAGTTATTCTGTTCAAAGAAATTGCATATTTGATTTTTTAGAATTATGTCCAAGACCTTGGCGAGAATTGGCAAAAGAGATATTGGTCTGAAATTGTTTAGTGTATTTAAGTCCCCGCCCTTCTGATTAGGTATTACCTTGGCGATTTTAAAACAGATAGAACAATTTCTGATTCAATTGACTGGTTTATCAACTTAGTGAAGTGGGTTAGAATTATCTCTTTTATAAGTACTTTTTATGAGCTGTACATTCATATCATAACAATTCCGACTATTTTCATTTTTTAAACTGGTAAGGACATTTCTTACTTCAGTGGGACTGACCTCTTTGAAGGCAAATTTGGGTATAACGGCTATTTTTGAGGCTTTATTAACTTTTGTCTTAGGCAGGTTAGTAACTAAATCATTTGGAATATCAATAAAATGCTTGTTTAATTCATTGGGATGAAAATTGATACTCGCGTGTTCTTTCTTAGGTCTAGTATTATATCGATGGATATTAATGACATCCCAATAAGATTTTGCATAACTATTTAATTTTTTTAATATGATTTGAATACTAATCTTTTTGGCCTGTCTATATTTGTTACGAAAAGTTGTAAAATCCCTTTTAAACACAAGTTGGAAAAATGGATGTGCATATCATTGAAAAAGTTTAAGTGTTCACGCATACTTTTTAATTTTGGAGTAATCAGCAAAGAGACTGGTTTTTAAATGAGATGGTTTTATGTTTTTCTAGAAACACTATCATCATGTATTGAGTTATTAGGTTTATGAAAGCAATGAACTTAGAGTCGATATCTATATTGACTTCTACGAGTATATCTACAAGATCCCAATCCAAACCATCTAGTAGATGGTACAATTGAAAGATACCATCTTTAGTTATAAGTCGAATTTTAATATTTGCAGAAAGTATGATTCAGTTTGGGAATGTCTACTTTAATAATTATAGCTTTGTGGTCCGCTAGGTAGGGGTCAGTCACTTCTATATCAAACGTGTCATTGAAATTTTTTCTAGACATCTGTTATATCTAGTGTTACTTAGTACGTTTGCTTTGTAACCAAATGAGTTTAATACATCATCAAAGTTTACAACAGTTACATCGTTTGTATGAAAGTAGATGTTAAAATCTCCATTTATAACAACTTTCAGTTTCGTATTCATTAATTTGATAAATATCTGGTTAAAACAATATAAAAAAAAATTATGGTCCGCATTTTGGAGATCTGTACACTGTTATTAATATGCTATAGTCAGAATCAGTTTATCTACAAACGTTAGAGTGGATATTTTTATCCTTGCGCTACCCATCGATGCGTAGCGCTAGGATGAAAATATCCACAATGTCACCGAGGACGAGAAAAATCAGTACGTATGAATTTGTGTTGACGAAGCCATGAATTTTAAGGAACATAAAATCATTAATATTATTATGCTTATTTTAAGTGCTATTCAGAGTACACCTCCACTGTTAAAATGTAGTAAACGTGTGTTGTAAACCAATGTGCGAACAGTTGAGGAAATAGTGGTAAATGCATTGTATAATATTGGTGTTAAAAATAAAAATGTTGTACTTCTTGTGTTAGACACAGCGGCATATACACGGTGTTCCAGTTCCAGGATAGATGAAACAAGTGTAATGGACAAAAAATGTTCGAATTTTGGAATGGCACCTCATGTAAAACAAAGCAGGGGACTGAATCCAGTGAATCCCCAAGTGCCATTCCAAAAGTCGACAATTGTTGTTCATTACACCTCTTATATCTATCCTGGGACACAGTGTATATGTGTAAAACTGACAGGCTTTTACGACCAACGTATCTCAATATGATTTATATCTGGCCCATGTCTTGAACACGAATGTTTGTCTTGTGTCTAATTATACTGACTTTTGATATGCACTGTATAAACAGCCTACAGTTTAGTCCTTAAGAAATATTAGACAAAAATCAAAACCAAGAGGACAAGGGTGACAGGACAAAAAATTAGTCTAATTTAGAGATCATTTCAGCAAAATATAATTTAATACATTATGTATCCTCTATTGGTAATATTCTGTAAATACAATTTGGAGCCGACAATATGGAATATAGAAAGCTATAAAGTTGTTTTTAAACTCAACTGACAGGTATGCACATTTATTGTTTGCATAATTTTAATCAACAATTAAAAAGTGAAATTTGTGTCCTTGAAAAATCTTCTAATCAACAATAATAAACGTATTGAAAAACGAAACATTTCATACTTTCATTTTTCTAATATTTTGATATCTCAATTATTACCTATGTAGTTATTCAATCACTGTTAGTACTATATAATCATTGACAGATGGAGCGCATCTGATACTGTATGGCAATTCATAAAAATATACGAATTGTACATTTTATATGACTTATTAGAAACTGAAAACGTTTTTTATCGAATGAGTAGAAAGAATAACAAATTTTGCAAGAATCATCAATTTCTAAAAATGCCGCATCTCAAAGATAATCTTTGCGCTTATTATTCGACGCGACATCTATCAATGGACTCCACTACTACAGGATATATTATTAACAGAGTTATTAGGGACTTACTAATTTTATAGAAAACTTGATATCTTCCTCTGCAGAGCATCTGCATTTATTAATCTTTATAATAAATGGCATCTGTTTTCCCGACTCACCAACATTACCGACAGTGATTATTGACAACGGTTGACAGTTGACGTTTTATTCTGATTAAAGACAACGAAATGGAATAAACATATGTTATTTAATCACTAGGTTTTCATAATGGATGAGCTAAATATTCCTATAGATATTAATACAAATAAACTATTGGACTGGTTAATAAGTAGAAGACATGTAAGCAAAGAGTGGCAAAATAACATTTTAAGAATTAGAGAAAAAATTAATAACGCTATCCAAGACATGCCAGCACACGAAGGTATCATAAAATTACTTTCTGGACAACACATTAACTATTTTCATTGTTTAAAGATAGTTGAAATTCTTAAAGAAACTGAAGCCGATACAAAAAATTTGTTTGGGAGGTATGGTTCACAACGTATGAAAGATTGGCAAGACATTATTTCTTCCTATCAAAAAGATAATATTTACCTAGCAGAGGCTGCCCAAATGTTAATTCGTAATGTAAGTTATGAAATACCTAGCTTGCGCAAGCAAATAACTAAGTTGGAACAATCACAATTAGAAAGTGAGAAAAAAATAAAAGATTATTCTAAAATTGAAGCTACAGCACTAAAGGAATTTAATGTCTCCTGCGAGCAATTGGGAATTTCTGGTAAAAATATCAAAAATGAATTATTAGAATTACTTAAAGAATTACCACACATTTACACCTTAACTTCTGAAAAGATAAAAAATGTAAAACTTGCAATTGAATTGTACTCTGAATTCAACAAATTTTTGTCTGGAAAAGGTGCTGATAGTGAAGTTCTTAGTATATTGAAGTATCTTGTGGAAAATGGAAACACTACTACATATGAATATATTTATGGAGAAAAACCTGTTAAAATAGAAGAAGCTAGCAATCCAATCATGGAAAAGGAAGATGAATCTGAAAGTGATAGAATAGACTTTGGCAGTATCGATTTTGGAGACAAAGATGCCGAAATAGATTTCCACATAAGTACAGATAATAGTAGTATCGATTTTGGTGATACAACTTTAAGTGAAAATCAAGACATTGATTGGGGCTCATTAAATACTGAAGAGGGCTTTGAAATTGTTACTCATGAAGATTTAGAAATAAACCTTGAAGAATCTGGTATTGTCGTTGAAAATTCAGGTCTAGATGGTGGCATTGCTACAGGAGACGAAGCTTTGACAATTCTTGACAATCCAAAAATTCATGAACAAATAATCAACAGTTTGGTAGAGCTTAGTGCATTCTTAAAAATGCGTCTATATGAAATGTCCAATGACTCTGACTTATTAGCCATGTCACAAATGCAGGATGCACCTACTATTCTCCAAATGCAGACTGTAGAATCAATTACCACCTTAAATGATAGTGTTAATGTAGCATTCGACCAATTAACAAATAAAAGAATTCAGCATCTTCACAATATTAAACATTCTCCAAAATATGTGGATATTTTAACAGCCAGTTTAAAGCAGAAATTGTCTGTTGTTGATAAAATGAAATCAAATAGGTCGGTACTTGAGAAAAAAATTAAAGAATTAAGAGAAGAAGCAAGAAATATTGATCCTCTTATAAAATTGCTTATAGAAAAAACTAAACAATTACAAATGGATATTCAAGAAGACATTTCAAAAAAATATAAAGGGAGAATTGTTAATATTGTAGGTGGTGTAAATATGTTGTAATAAAATAACAAAGTTGATGTAGTTATAGTGTTATAAATAACTTTTGTTTATTGTGATAAGTAATTTGTCAAATTTTTTCTTTTGGTTTCCTTATGAAAAATATATTGAGTATTATATTTTCTTATTTTCATGTTGTAAATTATCAGTTAATAAAATCTAAATTTCCTCTGTACTTTAAAATTTGTAATTGTATTTTAATTAGTAAGTATTGTACTTTTTTCATCCACTTATTAGGTAGTAGACTCTAAACGCAGATGTCTGCAGCCTTATGCCCGTGAGGAAATGTTTATATCAACTTAGCATTCTAGTAGTTGTCACTAGAATCATTAATATTGGAATATAGCCTCAATGAAGTACAGGGTATTCTTCAAGAATGGACTACCCCACATTTTTTTTTTGATATAAACATTTGGGAAAATAAATGAATTTTTTTCATAACTCTTTTTTAACTCGAAACTGAATGTACAGGTTGTTAAAAAATGAGGTAGTTGCTTTATTTTGTGGAGAAAATAAGTTTCTGTAGCCCACTACCTTTTATAAGTGTATTTAAGAATCAATGTGAAATATATTGAAACTGAAAGCGGATATCTTGAAAACTATTGAAAATAATACAGATCAGATTTGTACAACTCTAGCCTATGTGAATCACTGCAAATTGGAATCATGACGTGTAGGATAGTTATAAGACAAGATTTAAAAATTAAATTTGGATGTTTTGGTTAACAAATTTTAAAATTTCAAAAATATACAGGCATGGCAGGGTCAACATTTTATGTTGAACAAATGGTGAGAATCTTGTATTCTCTAGGATGTAATCCGTGCATGCACCATATGGTTCTTTTTTTGCAGTATAAAAATTCTGTTAGCTGATGTCGAATATCCCTAGAAAATAATCCAATATCAAAAACGAGATTCCAGGTTAGAAAAATAATGTATTTAGAGTATCTGTACTATACTCACGTGGTGCAACATTTTTAACGCAAAATAGTTAGTTGCACAATTATTGCATATGTGTTTTCCAGTCTAGAACTGAGTCTATGTAAATACCTAATACTTTGTGGGATATCACTTTTTGAATGGATTTGCTCTTATGTTTAATTAATAAGCTTGAAGTATATTTTTTTGTAACAGGATGGAATTGCATGATGAACGTTTTATCTTGGTTCATTACTAATTTTTTGTCGTTGAAATGTTCACATAGTGTGCAAATTTGTGTTTAAATTATCAGACGATTCAGTGATTTGTTTTTCACTTGCAGTAATGGAAATATAGGAGTTTTATATTTAGTACAAACAGAGAAATAATTTAAAAAATGAGATGTCCATTTAAAAAAATGGCTTTTGCTCCCTCGTTTTTAAATCATCTGTACTTACATATTTAAAAAAAACTACACTTAGACTTGGAAAATAAATGGTTACCTATATAATGCTTGCAAAGTTATTCAATGAAAGAAATTGTAATGAAAATGAAATATTTATTAAATTATTAACTTTAATTATAGAAAAAACTTTTTTTTTGCAAATTTTCATTAAGCGTTTTATTGTTAACCTAGTTATTTATTCGACGTCGGCTGAATATTTTAAGTAGATGATCACAGATTTAATAAATAGTTTATAGACTCGAAAAGTAGTAGGTTTATTTTTTGCTGACTAAAAAGAAAATAATTCGGAAAAAAGATCAGCTGCTTTGACAGTTTAGAAAATTACGTCAAATATTCACCACAAGATTTCACATTAAAATTTTCCTATAGTTCTGATCTAATCGTAGAAAACAAAAATACATAAACTATTTTCTTCTGATATATTGTATAGGTACTTACCTATTTTTTGAATTTTAATCTAGTACCAGTTAACATCAAAAAATTGTATTTACTTATAAAATATAATACTATCCCCCAGCAAACACCAAAGTATGGGCCATACTGGAAATACTAGCCCAATAAAGTAGGCCCATTACTTTGTGTTTACTTGGAATATTACAATAAGTAGTACCTACTTAAATAAGTCCACGTCAGGCGTGTAAAATACACAATTTTCGAAAAAAAATATCCCCTTTAAAGTAGAAAATTAAGCAAAACTTTGTATTAGTTCAAGGGGGAATTGAAATAAATAAAAATTACTGGTTGTAGTTTTGTGTTTTTTTGCGTTATTTTGATACGCCACCACACAATAGAAAAAAAATGTAAAAAGCACGAAATAAAATCATAGTGCCCAATTCATTAATTATTAGCGACTACATTTTATTTAATTTTAACGAATTTCTTTTGTTGAAAATTATTTATTTTGCAACTGAAAGATATGCATTCATAAGTCAAAAATGTACTTTTTAAGAAATCGTTAGATAGTTACTATTTATGTAAATATTTACCGCTCAAAAAATCTGGCCGCAAAAAATATCATATTATTTATGAGCAGAGTGCCTACATAGGATTCTATTGGATTCAAAACTATAAATACGTTAATATATGGACCATGGACCGTTTGTACGCATTTTACTATACCAAAATTAACAATATTGCTCGTGTTGTATTAAAAATTTTGCGTCCAGATTTTAGAGCGGTCAATATTTACATAAGAAATAATTATCTACTATTTTGCAAAATAAATATATTAACTGTTTCATTGTTTATCAGCGTTATGATGTCTAATAAGTTGCGATAAAAAGCATGATTAATTTTAAGATTTTATCAAAAACATGAGAATAAGTTAAGCCATCAAGATTAAAGTTGTATACACATTCTAGGAAATAACAATAATAAGACTGAATTCTCCATTCTCTAGAAAAAATACATACATTGTTTATTTTTTGCTTGAGTAGTGCAAATACACAATATGGGTAAAACTGATAATACCGTACTGTCATCATGTAGATACCAATACACCGAAGTATGGATTTTGTTTGATGACGCTTCATATATTGGTCGTGTGTGTGTTGGTCTTTTGTTGATAATTTCAGATCTAAAAATTTTGACAAGTTGTCAAATTTCGATTCTGTGTACCTCGAAAATGTTTAAAAGTTACATGGTTTATCCCTATCTTATGATTTTATCCATACTACCTAATAAAATGTAATAAGGTAAATTATCGTTTAATCATCTAAGATAATGTTTTAAGTTTATGTCAAAAATTAGTCATTTAATTGTTATTGCTGAATTGTTACAGACGAGATAATGATAAACTAAATCATGTCAGGCGGTGGTGGAAATAGGAAAAAAGTCACCCGCTCGCAGGGTTGGGAAGAAGCTGGTGCAGAATTTTACCAAGAAAGTTACCCAGTAGATTCAGAAATAGAAGTTTTACAACGTGATCCTAAGCATTTAGCCACACTTTTACCTAGTAAGCAGACACGAACAGGTAAATAATTTTACATAATACCTAGATTTTTAAATGAAATATTAATAAAATACTGAATTAACGAAGACCTATTTTTAGCTGCTGCAACAATTAGGATTCGTACAAATGACAACCGAACAAATAATAGAACAATCAGGAGGCATACAGCTTCTAGATCACGGAGAGAGTCAACCGTTCATCGTAGAACTTCTACTGCTGGTGATGTACAAGTCTCGATGTTGCCTGATTTATCAGAAATGCGCTCGAATGAAGAAACCGCCTGGGAGGAAGTCATGCAGATAAAGGCAATGCCTATACCAATGTCTCAGAAAAAAGAAATGAAAGCAAAAATATTGGTTAGTAAGAAAAATTTTAAAATATTAAGTTTTTTATCAAGAAAAAATATTCCATAAATAAGTGAATCAGATGTGTTAATGGTTTATATCATAAAGTAAATAATATACAGTTGTAATCTTGGTTAAATTAAGTATACTCTTGTATATTTTTAAATTTTCAATTATTTTTCATGATGACAAAAAATGAAAGAATGAAGATATCGAATTCATAAAAATATCAACAAACAAATCAACAGAAACTGTAGGTCGCGTGTGCTTTAGTGATGGGTTGCCAAATAACAATCTGTTATTTTTTAACTGTTAGGTATATGGCTCATAGCAGTAAAAGCTGCTACGAGCTCTAAAAAATAACTGCTATTTCTGTAGCAGTTGAAATTAAATTACTCGCTGTGCCGAGTGTGCCAAACACTAACGCGACCAACGCACCGGCAAATAGTAACTATGCAAACACTTAACTCTAGTCAGTTTAGTTAGCACTGTTAGCAATTGGCAGTAGCACTAACAACGGAGCAGACGGCGCTCAGTGCTGGCAACCAGTACGGTAAATAAAGGAAAGTAAATTTAGCACAAAACACAATGACATGTAATAATTTTATCATTTGGAGGTTGAACGGACTCGAATCGTTCTGAATTCAGTAGCGAATATTTCATTGTACAGCAATACATAATTTATATAACTAAAACTAGTAACTAATTAGAGAATCACATTTAATTATCCATATCTAAACTCTAAAGTGTTCATTTCTATTATAACCTGAAAGGTAAAGTTTCCACTATTGTCTGCTAACGGTGCTAATATGCACCGTTTAACCAAAACAACTGTGTAAAAGAAATATATTTCTTGAATAGCTGCTATACAAAAATAGCGGGTTTGACTCATCACTAGTATGCATGATGTCAGTTTCAGACTGAAAAAAAAAACAAAACAGTATCTGTTCAAATTTTATGGTGATCTATTTACATTTTTCCACAAAATCATAAATTTGTTACTTTTCATAATATCTGTGTTTTTATGGGTTTATACAAAATGGGGAACACATGATATTTACATCTTTATGAGCATTGTATAATTTAAAAATGGAAATATAACCAATTTTCACACTGTGTTTTTATGGACTTATATAAAATGGGGAACACAAAATATTTACATCACCTATTATTATTATTATTATTATCATTATTATTATCTCTTTATTTAGCCAAGCTAATTTAACAAGTTATACATTGTTACATTGTTAAACACAATATCTGCATACATATTCAATTATACTAATATAAGATATATCTCGCCACAAATATAAATATACACATACAATAAAATATCCAGCCAATGCAAAATAAAGCATGCCAATAACTATACAATATAGCAACAATGTATCACAAAATATATTAACACATAAAAACAGACAGTTATAATTATTATACAAATACCTACATAGAGTCAATAACACATAATTTACTCAATTAAATATTTGGAGATCCAAACTATTAATGTGGGCATTCACCCAGTAGATGTTCTTTTAACCTCAATTTGAATATATTTAATTTATTTATGTTTTTAATTTCTTCCGGTAAGCTATTAAAGGAGATAATGCCCTTGTGATAGACAGATTTTTCAGTATTTGTTTTATTTTTTTGTAGTAACATATAGATTTATATTTTTCCTGGTATTATAATTATCAATGGTATTATTTACGACTAACTTGTCATTTAAATATGCTGGTGTTATCTTATTATTTATCTTATAAATTAAAATCATGGTTTGTTATTCTAAATATGAGTGAACAGGTAGCCAATTTAGCTTACCTAACATGTTCGTAATTGGAGTATCTCTTGCAGCTAGCAAGATGATACGCATAGCCCTATTTTGTAATTTTTGTAGTCTATTTAATTCATTTTTATTAATAAAGTATAGAACCGAAGCACTAAAAGTTAAATGTGGTAGAATTAAAGTGTTATATACACAAATTTTAGACCACTGTGATAAGAACGGAGCTACTCTTGATAAAACACCTACATTCCTTGATATTTTGTTAATAACATATCAAGCATGCTCTTTAAATGAAAGACTTCTATCTATTATAACCCCAAGATACTTAATTTTTTCTACAACTTCAATATCATCATTACCAATGGTTACTTTAAAACTGTTTAATTTAAATTCAGTATATTTTCTATTATTGCAGAGTATCATAAATTTTGATTTTTTTGCATTTAATTTTAGTAAGTTGGAATTGAACCACTTTAAAAGATTCGCTAAGTCTGCATTTATTGTATTGATAAGATGTTCAAGATCTTTGGAATTAAAATAAATTAACGTAGATAGGTTGATCCCATATGAGTAATTATTCATGATAAAGGAAACAGAAAAATTCTCATAAAATTCCTTTATTAATGTGACCGGTTTTGTGAACAAATTAATTACTTCACATCATCAGACACAGGAATTTTTATAAATACCCTGGTTTTATATTTATAAAAATTCCTGTGTCTGATGATGTGAAGTAATTAATTTGTTCACGAAACCGGTCACATCAATAAAGGAATTTTATGGGAATTTTTCTGTTTCCTTTATCATAAAATAAATTAGCGTGTCATCTGCGAACAAATGTATATGACAGTTTTCTACTGCATTCACTATGTCATTAATATATAGTAAGAACAGCAACGGTCCAAAGGTGCTACCTTGTGGTACGCCACTGTTATTACTAATTTCATCGGAGATTCTACCATTTATTTTTGTAATTTGCTTTCTGTTCTCCAGATAGTCAATAAACCAGTTTAAAGCCATACCCTCAATCCCATATTTTCTAAGTTTTTCAATTAATTTTTTCCTATCAATAGTTTCGAAGGCTCTTTGCAGATCTTGGAAATTGGAAATATATCCAATTTATTATAATAAATTACAGTGTAATAGTAAGAAATCTCTGATACTGAGATTGATAATGGGCATTTCCCACATATATTTTTTATTTGCTTATTCGATAGTATTTATAAGTATGAGCTCACAGAATTTTTTCCGGATTGTTTTGAGCCCCGGAAAAGGGTTAAAAAAATTACAGAGTTTTGAGTTTTAGTCTTATGATGTCATCCGACTGGGTTTGGCACCAAAAGCAGCCAATGAAAGCAAAGACGGTACCGCATTATTGCCAATTTTACGCATTGTTTGGTGATTACTTATTCAATTATAAATACAACTATAAATTCATTCACATAGAATTTATTTTACTGTAGTACGAAGAGAAAATTTTATTTGTACCTGTTTTAAAACTTCGACATTTAAATATTAAAAAAAAAATCTGCAGAAATCGAATAGGTTAGGTTATGTTATGTTTATTCTACATTGCTGTTACGGAATTGACGATGGAAAACAAATATTAATTATTATAATCATTCTTATTTATTTGTAACTTTCACTGATTATGATGGATTTATTTGAATAGTATTGGAGTGTGCATTTTATTAAAAAATCATAAAAAAAATTTACCGCCCAAATAGCATTTTTTGGCACAATTTCGAAACAAATTTTATAGTGGGAAACAGTTTTGTAACTTTCACTTTTTATGGGAGATACAAAGATTGACATACATGTCCAACATTTTTCTGAAATTAGTACAGATTTTTTTACTTTTACGCATATCACAACTATATTATGGAACAGTTTAGTAACTGTTTCCATCTTTAGGTAGAATTTTTCTTCAGAACAAGTATTTAAAGACATTTTCAAAACATACTGCAGCATGTGTTTGTTACCTCATTTCTAACAGTAAACTTGTGCTAGTTGTGCTGATACATTATTGAAATTGTATCAAACATATTCTTATGTACCCAAATGTTTCCAAACTGTTTCCATTTTTTTCCATATATTTATAGACTTATTATAACCTAATTTTTTACAAGCATTGTTATTATTACTTAGTTTAAAGATACAAAATGAGAAAACCAAACAATTTAAACATTCTTCTTGGTATATTATACAAGACATGTGAAACCAACAATGGCTTTAAAAGAACTTCTTGTGGAATATAAAAAAAATGAATAACAAATTAATAAATTTTGCAACTTACAACATTGTCAGATACCTAATATGGCAAAAATAGAACAATTTTCAATTTCAATAGAAAATATTGAGGAAGGTAAAAAGCCATATGGCAATATAGGTTTGGCAATATTACAGGGCGCATTATTTCATTGGTTAATTAACAGACGGCAATTTTAAATTAATCCAAACTTTTATAAAAAAAATTTTGTAGTTAAAATTTTTTGTTTAAATTCAATCACTTATTACATAAATAGTGTGTAGAATCATATACAATAAAATGAAATCCAACTTTTAATATAGTGGGACATCCCCATTGATCTTACCTTTGCAACAAAAGCTTTTATTGCGGGAAATTCCTTACAAGAACTTCCTTCACCCAACCAGAAATGAACTGTTTTCTTTCAGTCTCAAAAGCTATGACGTCATAGCACGTGATCTATAGGTAAATTCTAATTTAAAGAAATATAAATGATGTTAAGACAAAATATATTCAGTTGGATACACAATATATTAAAATAGGTACCTAAAAATAATATCAAGAAATTAAGTTTTAAATAATCCTTTTTTTTTTTGTTTTTTTCGCGTTCGAATATTTTCCTAAACTTTTTATGCCACTCATTTTTATATTGTACAAAATCAAGTATGTGTATTATAACGGATAAAAATGTTATTAGGCATTTTTTACATGCAACATTTGATATTGTCAAAACAATTTTTTGAGTAAAAGAATTGAATTTTAGAATTAACATAACTATACATAATGTAAATATTGTATTGGAATGCAATTACTTTTTTTTGTTCTATTTTATAATCATTGCCCATTATCTATCATTTTAAAAATACTGTTTCACAAACGATCCATTTATTTTTAAAACGGCAATAGGAACAAATATTTTAATTTTCAATTTTCATGTTTTGTATTATGATCTTCAGTTTCTGAAAAAATTTAATAAACTTAAACTGTTTTTTTTTTTCATTAGTGATAAAATTTTTCGGAAAAATATTTACTGTTTTAAATAATGTGAAATAAAATAGAATCAGTTGTTGCTTAAACACATTACGTCAGTTTAGTCAATTTTTGGGAAATCGAAAAAATATCCTGTAGCCAGTGACTTAGAATATTTAAACGCTACATTGCTTATAATAGACTTCGAGTTTGACTGTATGGAATATGTTGACTTATGGTATTTTAGACCAATCGATGAAAAATGACCGACTTGACAAATTCCCACCTTTAACTCATTTTGACCTTAAAATTGACTTAACACATTGACTGCCATATGGGTTAGGACACATTTTACGGTATCTACAGGTCAAAATAAAAATTCTCTCCAGGGCATGAATGCCACTCGATAATAAAATATGTAAATTTACCATGTATACACACCATTTTGAAAAAAAAGAACCATTTTTTAGCTGTAAAAAATACCAAAAAATCTTGGTCCTATAGACCGAGGTGGCCCCAACACGTGACACTAGTACTTCTGTGCACAAGTGAGTATGTGCAATTGTTTTATGTTTTATTATGATTTATGATTAGTTTTGTTATGTGTATTAGTATAAGAAATACATGAAATAGCTCAATGTGCATTCATTAAAATTTTCAATACTGTACATGTTCAGAACCGAATTTTCGAATTTAATTTTTTTTGCAAAAACAGGTGTTGCAGACCATTTAGTACGCCACCTCAGTCTATTCATATAGGTAAAATGTAAAATGTCAACACCCTGTATCTCTGAAGTTGAATGAGATACGATGTATGTTTACTGAAACTTTTATCTTAAAATTGGGTTTTCTCTCAATTGTCAAAATCTTAGTAGTTAAAAGTGGTACACACTGTATATAATTTTGCAATTCTTCCTTTTTCATTATATTGATGTTTTTGTGGAATGGATGCTCACAAATGCTATCTAATATGTTTTTCAAGATATTTTCTATTATTTTGTACAAAACCAGTTTGATAACATGAAATAGATATTGATATAATCTCAATACTTTATGAAAGGAAGGTATTCGAGCGTACATCCTGTCTTTTCAAATGGAATTTTAATTCGTTTTTATCTTTCATTTTATTTTATGTACACAATAATATGAAACAACGAAGTATGTATTTATCTAAATCTATTGTATTTAACGTTAACAAAATTGATTGAGTGTAGGTACTGGTGTATATATTCCATTTCAATTTTTACAGTGCCTCATGATTTAAAAACAAAACAGGCTTCCTTGTTTCATATTATTTATTTGGTTTGAAAATATTTCTGACAAGTATAAATGGATATAAAAGAATTCACATACAGATTATTTTTATAAATGCAAAATTGGATTAGTTAAAATAAATATTCCAAATATAAATTGATATCAGTTCAATAACAAAAATATTTTTGATAAAAACTTTCTTAATCACTATTTTAATCCAATTTGATATGTTTTAAGTGCGTCATTATTTTTTTTGTTTTGTCTCGTCGATCCTAAAACTTTTTAAATTCAATATTTACAATCTTATAACAGATAGGAGTAGATATGTTTTAAATCTTCCAGTTTGGTTAAATAGTTAAAACTATTGTATATAGAAAATAAAAAAAATGCATCTACTTTATACTATGAGGGGTCATTTTTGTATTCTCGGACTAGGCATGAAAAAAAATACTAGGCAGCAACAAAAATTTGTTTTTAAGTATAATTTCTTTGCTTTTGAATATAGGTACTACACCGTGTCAATAACATCTTTAATCCGTTGTAAAAATAATCATTTGGTTTCTCCATAAAATGGCCCTCAACACATGGTATAAGTTCGTCATTGTCCATGAATCTTGTCGCCCGAAGTGTTTTTTTAAGATTCAGAAACAAAAAGCAGTCACTAGTTGCTAAATCTGAATTATAAGGCGGATGTTCAATTTCCTCGAAGCCACAATCAGCAACAGCAGCTTTTGCAAGTCTTGACTTGTGCACTGATGCATTGTCGTGTAGTAGCAAAACACCTCGCGTCAGTTTTCTGCGTGTTTTCACTTTAATAGAATCTCTGATACAATGCATTAAGTTTGATTAATACTCTCCCCTTACTGTGCTACCCTTGTTCAGATAATCAATATACAATATTCCCTGACGGTCCCAAAAAATTGTTGCCATTATTTTTCCTGTAGAATAGGTGAATGTAAATTTTTTGTGAAGGGCTGGAGCCTTTGACATGCCACTGCATCAACTCGTGTTTCGATTTAGGACATCTTCAGTGACAGGTCAGTTGAAATTAAATTTGGTCCGTCTCCACAAAGCGCCAAGAATTGTTCACACGTCTCTACCCGAACATGCATTTGGAATGGTGAAAGCATTCACGAAATCCATCTAGTTGGTTTTTTTTCAACATCTAAAGTGATCACGTCAGCAGGTCGACTTGGACGGGGATCATAATCTAATGATTCTTAACCACATTTAAACAGTTTTGACTAATCGCAAGTAGTTTGGTTTCGAAGAACAATCATTTCCATATACAAGAATAATTTTTGGAGTTTTTACTTGTTTTGTAAGGAATTTTATAACAGCATGGAATTCGATTTTATTCATTTTTAGAAATTAACAATGTGAAATTAATAGTGTTGCAATTGTTCTGTAAATTGCCATACAAGCTTCCTAGGCCATATATGCTTTAAAAAGGCTTGATGAAAAATAGTATAAATATTTAAAACTCCCAGACCGAGAATATAAAAACGAGCCCTCTTACACTATTGATATTTTATTTGAAAATTAGCCTTCTAAATTTATAGTGTTTTTTTAATATTTTTATTTCCCTTTTCAAAAAAAATTTTAACTCTTAAGTTTGGGAAAAAAACGATCCACCAAATGATTGAAATTGGATATCCTACAAACTTAGATGAATTTGGAGCATTACCTAAGCAGAGTGTGCTTCATTATCACTAATTTATTATAAATATTTAGGGGTGAGTTTCACCAGTATATTTTATATCTTACAGATTTTTTTAATTGCTTGTAACAGCCATTCGGGCTCTAAAGATCTCTATCCAGATATAATGGAAAAATCGTACAGTGGCTGAAATCAAAATATTTTTTTATAGTGGGCCTTCTCTGTAGAGCCCTCGAGATTAAATTTTTGGGGGAGATAGGCCCACTGGCTAGCGTGTTCTGCGGGGGTCGTGGTTCGTTTAATGGTGGTAAAGGAAGTGTTGGATAATAATGATACGCAATCAACGGAATTGTACTTTCCACGGTTTATTAAAGAAGTGTGAAGTTTAAATATGAATATAATTAATTGAAAATATGTACATGACAATTTCCATAATGGCTTGAAATCAAACGTATGATATCCAAAATTTCAAATCCGGCGCACGAGTACGTGATCACGCCTTGCGACGCCGTCTTTTTACAAATATTACCATAAAATCTATCCAAAATTAAAGTATATATTTAAAAAGTTGCTAGAAAATTCGATATGCGTATTTGCAAGAACAATCTTCGTATTTTTGCGTTTAAATAAATACGGCAATGATAAATAATGAAATGATGAATTTACCAAATGAACCCAATGCGTTTCGGGTTTAAAAGGGGAGACTGTTCGTGCAATTAGCATATAAATTACACAAAAAAAACCCACAATGATATTAAATAATCTCTACAAAAAAAAAATCAGTCGTAACTTTAAGGGCGAAGTTACATATGTATATATACGGATCAAAAACCTGGAATTCTCACAATCCTCTGTTCGAATCATACAGTACAAAACAACCCCATATTGATACATAACCCAATACTACTAATATATCTAATAATAATGTCAAACAATCGACGTAAGATTATTTAATGACAAAAGGGAATAAAAAAACTTCCACAACTAAAAATAACAAAAAAACTATGATTAATAAAAACTCAGATACAAAAGAAGTTTGTTACAGCGTGGTTCACGTTAAACTAAATTGATATGTTTATCGAGTATCTTATATAAATTAATTATTTGGAAAAAAAAACCTGGAAACATAGGCTTGTTGTTCTCCGCCTCGCGGGTGGTGTACCCTCTCCTGCGGTGTTCCAATGTGTCTCAGTCGTCTCCAAAAACTTCGCTGCTGCACCTCGTATACATAGACGTCCACTCCACGGCGATATTTGGAGTAGGAAAAAAAAAAGCCCTGCAATGAGGTAAATGGCCTTAGGCAACGTTCATTCCAAAAGAAAATTTTAGAGAGTAATTTTGGGACTAAAATACTATACATACAAGGAAAAATATAGGGAAAAAAAGGGACTTACTTGAAGTTATTAAACGGCCTGAAGTAGCCTCCTTGTCCTGAGGAATAATCGATTGACGTATTCGGCGCGATGAGAAAAAAAATTAAAAATCCAGATAACTCTGCTTACGGGACAGGAAAAAAAACAAAATCACAACAGATCACACAAATCTCACTAGATAATTCACTATCCCCTTTTAGGACCAATTTCACCATAAATCCCCAAACTGGGTGAGTAAAAAAAATACAAGCTCGATGAAAGGTCTATTTATTTCCACAATCGGTCGAACAGTAGTTATTCTAATCTAATAAAAAAAACGTCAAAAAAACGAATCGTTCACAAGAAAGCTATCGACGGCATTTCAATAAGTACTGCTCCAGGCAATTGCGAATTCCGACAACCAGTAATACTTCCCTTTGTAATTAACGGTAACCTATATTAATTTATACCCGGCTCCGCGGAGGTTATTCCTTGATAAATCTTTATGTTAAGTTAAAGTTACATGGCCGTGAAAACGACTGTAACATCCCCCCTTTGCCTACACAAAAAAAAAATCGAAGATTTTTTTTTTAACCTAGTATATCTAAAAGTTCACTATACAATAATCCCCCCTATATACATACATAATACGCTATACATACATAATACGCCTGTCAAAAAAAAATGTCGACATTTTTACTTTATTTGCTCGATCGAAACAGAAGAAGTCGACATTCAGTCGTAGCTTGAGGAAGTGTCGGGTTTTAAATCCTTAACGTTCCATATACCCGACAGTTTTCCATTTAAATCTTTTAATTCATACGCCCACGGTGATATACATTTGCTGATAATGAAAGGACCGATGAACCTCGGTGCAAATTTAGCTGTGAAATATTGACCTGCTTTTGACTGCGGATAATTTTTACGCCACACTCTTTCGCCCAACTCGAATTTTACGTCACGACGTCGTAAATTATAAGTTTGCCGACTGCGTTCGAATGCCCTGTCTAACCTTTTTCTTACGTCCTCGAATATTTTGGTAAACTCAACTGGGTTATTCGGTTTTCCGGAATCCGGCAAGATATCGGAGACTTTGTGGTCGTCCCCATGCAACTTTATCTCTCGACCAAAATTTACCAGATATGGCGATTGACCGGTACTTTCGTGTTTAGCCGAACGTATAGCGCATGCTACCTTTTGCAAGTTAGATTCCCAATCGCGGTGGTTATCTTTGACATAAGCCCTTAACATAGTCCCTAAGGTCCGGTGTTGTCTTTCGCAGGGATTACTCTGCGGATGGTAAGCAGGGGTGCGAATAATTTCGACACCATACTTATCAGCCAAGCCTTTAAAAACATGACCAATAAATTGACGGCCATTGTCGACAATCAGTCTACGCGGAACGCCAAATATTAGGAAAACGTGATCTTCTAGGATCTTGATAACATTCTTGGCCGTCATTGCACGTAATGGGTGAAAAATGCAGAACTTACTAAAATAATCGGAGATGCTCAATATGTACATATACCCCGATTTACTTTTGGGCAGGGGCCCGACTAAATCGATCGAAATCGTCTCCCAAGGCTGTTTAACTTCAGGTCGCCCTGATAATAAACCTGCAGGGGGCCTTTGTTCCGGCTTCTGTTCAAGACACACTCGACAGTTCCGTATATAGCGAGTTATATCATACTTCATTTTAGGCCAGAAATATTGTCGTGCTACCCGATGATAAGTTTTAAAGATCCCACCGTGACCAGCTGTCGGCACGTCGTGGTTATTCGCGATGATCCTGCTCCGGTGATTTTTTGGTACTACCAATTTCCATTCCGAAGTGACAGTTCCCAAATCCGACTGGCCGCGGACCTTTTTTAAATAGATTCTCATTCTCTACGCGCCATAGGGGGAAATTTAATGGGTCTTTATTAACAGAATTGAGCATCCTACCATACCACTGATCTTTTATATCTGAGAAGATAGTATCAGATTTTCTTATTTCACTAATTACGGGCACTGCTCTGGAGAGAGTGTCAGGCACTACATTATCCTTCCCACGACGATGAATCACGTCAAAGTCGTACTGTTGAAGCTTTACACTCCACCGAGCTAATCGTCCAGTAGGGTCGGTTATTGTGTTTAGCCATTTCAGAGCGAAATGGTCCGTAATGACCCTAAAGTGAGTCGCTTCGACATAAGGTCTGAATTTCTCTATCGACCACAATACTGCTAAACACTCTTTTTCCGTGGTACTAAACTTGCGCTCATTACTATTTAAGGAGCGACTTATATAGCTAATAACCCGTTCACCATCTGGAAACTCTTGTGTTAGCACGGCCCCAAGGCCATAATCACTCGCATCCGTTTGTATGCAAAACGGTTGAGAAAAATCCGGACAGTTCATCACAGGTGCCGAAACCAATAACTCCTTGATTTCTCTAAAGGCCGCGGTACAAGACTCGTCCCACACGAATTTTTTATTTTTGCGTAGCAAACCATTAATTGGAGCCACTACGGTAGCAAAATTGGGTATAAATCTTCGATACCAGCTCGTCATTCCAAGAATGCGGCGAACTTCTTTTACATTTTTAGGTAAGGGGAGGTTAAGTATCGCCGACACCTTGTCAGGATCTACATGGAGACCGTGTTCGTTAACAATGTAACCCAAGTACTTTAGTTCCTTACGACAAAAGTGACATTTACTCTTACTGACTGTAAGTCCAGCCTCCTGAAGTCTTCTAAAAACTTCGCGAAGTATTTCTAGGTGTTTTTTAAAGTCCTGCGTGACAATGATGATGTCGTCGAGGTACACGAATACGTATGGTTCCAAACCTACCCCAAAAATACTATCGACGAATCTTTGCCAAGTGGCGCTAGAGTTATGTAAACCCATTGGCATTCTCCGAAATTGGAAGAGACCTCGTGCGGGTACAGTAAAAGCGGTTAGTGGTTTTGCCGTATCCGACAACGGAATTTGCCAGTACGCACTTTTTATGTCTAACGAAGTCAAATATCTAGCATCGCGTAGTTTATCCAAGGTATTCGTGATATTAGGCAAAGGGTAGGCGTCCCGTTCAGTCACCTTATTCAACTTCCGATAGTCCACACAAAAGCGGTAACTACCGTCCTTCTTCTTCACCATCACAATCGGAGATGACCATGGTGACGAGGAGGGTTCGACTATCCCCTGCCGCAGCATCTCATCTAATTCTACATTGACGTGAGCTTGTAACGCTGGGGATATAGGATAGTATCGCTGCCTAATAGGATCTGCACTAGTTTTGATGTTGTGTTTGACCCAAGCCGTGCAACCCAAATTATCTGGCATATCGCGAAATATCTCACTAATTAATTGTTCGAGTTCACCTGATTGCCTCGGTGTAAGTTGTGTGTTATCCGTTAAACTCATGAGTTGTGGCGGATCGACCGACGCTGAAAATTTCCAATGGTTATGCCGGAAATCGGGTACAATCCCCATCCGCCTAAAGAAATCTATGCCCAGAACTAACAAATGGGGAAGGTCAGGTAGAGCTAATACTTTGATAATTTTGACGCAATTTTCTAGTTCGAACGGTACTTCATAATAGCCAATTACTTCGCAGCACTTGCCATCAGCAACGCTGCAGGACTTGACATCGGGGGATAGAAGTTTTAAGCCGA
Source organism: Rhamnusium bicolor (assembly GCA_029963845.1). Lineage (NCBI taxonomy): Eukaryota > Metazoa > Arthropoda > Insecta > Coleoptera > Cerambycidae > Rhamnusium > Rhamnusium bicolor. The sequence continues at coordinate 966,395 of JANEYF010005081.1, read as the reverse complement.
GCGCAGACAAACAGTTTATTCCTTGTTCACCCACTACACATCTGGATGCCCCTGTATCGAGTAGACCCAAAAATTTTCGGCCTAACACCCTGACCTCAAGATAAGGCCGTTCATCACCCTCTACGTTCTCTAAGATATAATCAAGTTTTCCCCGGATACGCAAATCTGGCTCAAGTTTCTTTAAAACCGCCGCTTGGGAGCGCAGGTTCACAACGCGGGGCGATTGCGACCTGTATTGGCGTTTCCCGAACATGTGGGACAAGTACGTACCGTGACGTTACTCTTACCACAGTTATAACAACGTTTGACCCTCGGATGAGGACAGTTTCGATTATAGTGGCCAGTTTGTCTACAATTAAAACACACGACCTGACTCTGACGATGCATATTACCATGAATATCACTGTTCTCTGTGCCTGGCGAAGAGACAGTGTTAATAAACGTCGGAACTCCTTGAGACAACCCGTTATCACGTGGCGTGCCGTCCGTTAATAAATTATTGACTAATATAGGTTGGTCGGTAGAACCACCGTGGGAAGCTGCGTTCGATTCCAGAGTATGGACGCGATCATACCGAGATCTATTAGGGGAATGGCGATAGAATTCCGGTCGATACATCATGTTAGTCTCTGTTACCAAGTTCGGGTTTGTCGGAGGAGGCTTATATCGTTCACGACGCCTAATGTTGCTTTCTACTAATTGACATACTTTGATTAGTTCCGCTATTGTATTAGTCTCCTGAAAGACTAAATTTCGATGAATTTCGGGCAGCAAACGCTCTCGAATTATTTTAACCCGTTTTACTTCTCTTGGTTTACGGTTTAGTTTACTAAACAGTCCTTCCATGGTATAAATGTAAATCACAACGGGTTCTAACTCCCCCTGAGTTCTACTACGGATATCATCCCAAACATCCTTATCAGGATCATCAGTGGAGTACACTCCTCGCAACTGTTCAATCAACTCATCCCATGTGGTCACGCGATCTCTGATTCCTAAATAAAAGCTTCTTGCGGAGTTCTCAAAAAAGCCTACCTGCGCACCGTAACAACTGATGTTTTGTTAGCCCGCATGCTCGCCGTAGCTCCTCCACCCTTTCAATAAAATCGGTAACACCACTACGACCGTCAAATGTTATCTTCCAATCCGAGACTATTTTAAAGACACTGGGCTGATCAATAAGATACGGGGACGACCTATGTCGAACATTGTTATCGGTGTCGTCCAAACGTAAAGCGCGTAATCTTGTTTCAAAGTCCGTCGTTCCTTGTGAGGCTATGTTGGAATTTAAACCATTAACGTTGGAACAGGGAACATCAAAATGCGGATCCGGTAAACCCCAATTCGAACTCAATTGACTATCATGGCGGTTAAGTGGAAGAATCGTGGAGTGCAAATTCGAATTCGTAGCCCCTTGCGTTACATTGTCTAATCTACCTCGGTCCACTGTCGGTGCATTATCTAAATTAATTAAATCAGCGACAGGCTGCGGCTGAAAAGATACTCGTCTCTCGTAGTTTGACGGTCCTGCGCTAACCTGATAACAATTTTGGCTCGCCTCCACGTTAACTGACCGAGAGGTCCCTACATTTCCGTGAGACGAAGCAGTAAAAAGTGACCGGTGAGGAACGGAAACATTCGGATTATCCTGAGTTGAAATCTCCTCCCCCCCTACGAATGAACTTAGATGCGTGCCTTCTCCATTATTTTTTGTTTGACTTTGCGATACCGGCGAAACGTTATTATGACCAAGTTGAGTGGGAAGGGTCAGTTGCTGAGCTAACGGATGACTCATTAAGTTTATCATGATCGTCTCCAAATTGTTGCTCAGTTCCGTACATCGTTCCATTAAGGCCCGCCTTTCCCCTTCGAAACTGCTATCGGTAATGCGCTGTAATCGCCCTACTACATGCGAAATTCGAGAGGAAATTTTATTGTATTCATTTTTACCATTATCGCTTTCAAAGTTATCTATCGCCTCCAACAATTCGTCCAATTTTTTGAGACAAATGTTTATTTCCAAAGCCGGATCTATGGTTACACTGGGTAAAGGTGAAATTCCCCTTGATCTCTCGGATTGGACGTAAGGTCTGAGCCGCATGCGTAATTCCTCGACCGTGCCTTCCTCCGTCACACCTCGAACGCGTAATTCGTATTGCAATTCATCCCTTCTTAATCGATTGACCTCCATTCTCACGACTTAAGTTCTAATTACGCGAGCCAATAAAAAAAGTTATTTAAAAGTATTCAAGGTAATAAATAAAAAAAATTAAAAGCGAATCCACACTAAAGCTGATGGGCAAAATATTAATATCCGTAAATAGCTTAACCTCCCTATCTGAATATATCTAAATATATGAATAGACTATATATAAGTTAGGTAATATGTATTTTTTTTTGTGCCCTAATAGGCACAATCCCCCTCCTAACCTACAGGAAAAAAAGTAACAGCAAAACCTAGTCTGCAACCAGCCATGCAGACAAAACACAGTCCCCGTAAATGTGGCACGTCTATGTAATTATTTTCCTAATATCTAAAATTTGCAAGTAATAACTATATAATTAACTAACTAATAACTAATAATTAAATCAAAACTATCAATAAACCGTGCCTAAAACGTAGCGAAACGTTTACATCGACTGAGAAAACCCAAACGCTTACTTTTTTTTTCCCCGTAGCTAAAACAGTTAAAATTAGTTTTAAATGCAAGTGTAGGTCAGTGATTTTCAATGGAGCTGTATATGTAACTATAGGTTACATAAATCCTAAATTATGAGAAAAAAATGTAAGTAAGCCCTGTATATGGTTCTCTACTAAAGTGTACTCTACATAAAAAAAATTAGATCAATTCTACCCACAAAGTTATTTTCGGAGTATTTCCTAAGTTACCAAAAATGTTAGGACAACCTGTATATAACCTTATACGTTAAAACGACAAAAATTTTATGTACTTATATTTCCTCGAATTTGTAGGATTAGCTCTGGATAAACTTGTATGATATGCTTAACCGTACTAAAATTTATAAAAAAAAATTCGATATCCTCCTGAAATACAATTCTTATTACACCTTTCAAAACGCTGATGCATTCGTGAAAGAATAATAAAACTTTTTAATCTAAGTGACCAAATCACGATCCGTCCGGTATACTATACCATAGAGCGATGTTCAATCAAGTTTTAAAATCGTAAGGAGTGTCAATTTGAAATAACGATTAACTATTGCTAAGGAAAAGATTTTCGATAAAAAAAAATTTGTATACACTTAAATAAATCTGGTTGGCTTCGTAAGTGTGAATATTTGTTTTTGATCACAGATGATATAAGTATTGCTAAATATTCGAAATAGTATTACGTGTTTGTAGAAGGTAACAGTTATATTTTAACACCCTGTATTAACAGTATACATCACTACTGGAAAGTTCCAATAACACTCCAATTTCCTAATTGAGAACTGATTTGTTACGCGAACATAAATATACTGTTTGAAATAATTTGTTAAAGGTTGATAACAATTTTTCTTTGTGGTATTTTTAGAGTAAAAATGTTTGAATTTACTTAGACTATCCGATGGGATAAATTACAGGAAAATATCGAAAACCAAGCAACCTTTTTTTATTAAGAAACGGGGAAAAAAAATAGTAACAAAAACCTCTTTTTTTTTCTAGCACTATCCACTTAAAACTTTAAATTCCGTTCAGGAGATACAATTTGCATGAAATGACAAAAAAAAGACGCCTAACAAAAAGATTATTTACTAAACAATAACAAATCAAAATCACCGATGCAGCAGCTTTGTTAAAAAAAATATATTTATAAAAGGTGTATTCTCGATTTCTTATGTCATGCCGGGTAGACCATAAGTTTTAATCAACAACATGTATCGTAAATATCCTATAACTGTATGAAACCAAAAAAATGCGAAATTATTAACCAACTCCAAACCACCACTAAAAATAAAGGTTGGGCGCCATTGTAACAGCCATTCGGGCTCTAAAGATCTCTATCCAGATATAATGGAAAAATCGTACAGTGGCTGAAATCAAAATATTTTTTTATAGTGGGCCTTCTCTGTAGAGCCCTCGAGATTAAATTTTTGGGGGAGATAGGCCCACTGGCTAGCGTGTTCTGCGGGGGTCGTGGTTCGTTTAATGGTGGTAAAGGAAGTGTTGGATAATAATGATACGCAATCAACGGAATTGTACTTTCCACGGTTTATTAAAGAAGTGTGAAGTTTAAATATGAATATAATTAATTGAAAATATGTACATGACAATTTCCATAATGGCTTGAAATCAAACGTATGATATCCAAAATTTCAAATCCGGCGCACGAGTACGTGATCACGCCTTGCGACGCCGTCTTTTTACAAATATTACCATAAAATCTATCCAAAATTAAAGTATATATTTAAAAAGTTGCTAGAAAATTCGATATGCGTATTTGCAAGAACAATCTTCGTATTTTTGCGTTTAAATAAATACGGCAATGATAAATAATGAAATGATGAATTTACCAAATGAACCCAATGCGTTTCGGGTTTAAAAGGGGGAGACTGTTCGTGCAATTAGCATATAAATTACACAAAAAAAAACCCACAATGATATTAAATAATCTCTACAAAAAAAAAATCAGTCGTAACTTTAAGGGCGAAGTTACATATGTATATATACGGATCAAAAACCTGGAATTCTCACAATCCTCTGTTCGAATCATACAGTACAAAACAACCCCATATTGATACATAACCCAATACTACTAATATATCTAATAATAATGTCAAACAATCGACGTAAGATTATTTAATGACAAAAGGGAATAAAAAAACTTCCACAACTAAAAATAACAAAAAAAACTATGATTAATAAAAAACTCAGATACAAAAGAAGTTTGTTACAGCGTGGTTCACGTTAAACTAAATTGATATGTTTATCGAGTATCTTATATAAATTAATTATTTGGAAAAAAAAACCTGGAAACATAGGCTTGTTGTTCTCCGCCTCGCGGGTGGTGTACCCTCTCCTGCGGTGTTCCAATGTGTCTCAGTCGTCTCCAAAAACTTCGCTGCTGCACCTCGTATACATAGACGTCCACTCCACGGCGATATTTGGAGTAGGAAAAAAAAAAGCCCTGCAATGAGGTAAATGGCCTTAGGCAACGTTCATTCCAAAAGAAAATTTTAGAGAGTAATTTTGGGACTAAAATACTATACATACAAGGAAAAATATAGGGAAAAAAAAGGGACTTACTTGAAGTTATTAAACGGCCTGAAGTAGCCTCCTTGTCCTGAGGAATAATCGATTGACGTATTCGGCGCGATGAGAAAAAAAATTAAAATCCAGATAACTCTGCTTACGGGACAGGAAAAAAACAAAATCACAACAGATCACACAAATCTCACTAGATAATTCACTATCCCCTTTTAGGACCAATTTCACCATAAATCCCCAAACTGGGTGAGTAAAAAAATACAAGCTCGATGAAAGGTCTATTTATTTCCACAATCGGTCGAACAGTCGTTATTCTAATCTAATAAAAAAAACGTCAAAAAAACGAATCGTTCACAAGAAAGCTATCGACGGCATTTCAATAAGTACTGCTCCAGGCAATTGCGAATTCCGACAACCAGTAATACTTCCCTTTGTAATTAACGGTAACCTATATTAATTTATACCCGGCTCCGCGGAGGTTATTCCTTGATAAATCTTTATGTTAAGTTAAAGTTACATGGCCGTGAAAACGACTGTAACATGCTTATGCTCAGACCCTTTAATGGCAGGTGGCAGCTTTTGTCAGAACTGAAATCACACCCCAGATTTTTCATATTTTGCAAATTCTTTACGTTATGGCCACCTTTCTAAATAATTTCTCTCTTTAAATAATAGAGATGTGAATTCCGTTTAAGTAAAATTGGGACACGTTTCCATGGACATGTCCAGGCTAGTGGGAAAAGTTAGACCTAACCTCAGAAATCAAAATATGTGAGAGATAGCAATTGGTACAACCAATTTAAGTAAATTTAAACCTAAATGAATTTAAAAGTGAAATGAAAAAAGTTGCGATAAACCCAGCACTTTAATTCATAATGTATTATTTCCTTCCGGGGAAAAATAAATATTTCCCCACACTCGATTTTCTAGTCATGATTCTAACTTTTATTTCATTTACACGCAAATGAAAATGTACATAGATACTCCATTCTTATGTAAATACTTATCGCTCCAAATCCTGGACACGAAATATTTAAATCAAACCGAACAATGCCTATTTACGATGTTGTTAATTTTGGCATAGCAAATGCATATAAATGAAGGGCAAGTCCCTAAATGAATTTTTATCATTTATCATTTTTATCATATTGTCATTTACGAATCTGTACAGAAACTAGGTCAGTGCTTATAAAAAAAAAAATCTTAATATTTTGATGTATGATCTAGTTTGTACAATATAATTTTGACTGATTTTCTGGATGGTAAGAGTACCAAATAGCATATGATGGCCTTAGTGCAGAAACCAATGAAAGTCCCTGAGAGACAGTTGTACAAATGTGGTTCAGCCAAAGCTCAGTTGAACTTGGTTCATGCAAGATTACGATTGTTTTAACAATGGGCTTTTTAAACTAAGTTCAACTGAGCTTTGGCTGAACCACATTTGTACAACTGTCTGTGAGGGACTTTTTGAATGGAGGCCTTCAAATGGTCTACAGTTTCTAAACTGACTAAATCCTACACAGGTACATTGACATAAAAATTTTGAGGGGCTAGATTTAAGAGCGATCAATTTTAACGTGGGATGGAACTATCTATGTATATTTAGTCAACTGTGTTAAAAATTACAGCTGAGATATTAATAAATTGTTGTTCTAAAATTTGCCAATCAGTTTTCATGTCGTTCTTGGGACTTATCACATGATTAATTCTTGGTTATCTAAAAAAATACAGTTAGTTACCCAATAGGATGCTGGTAAAATAAGCCTCTGCGCTTGTGACTACGTCAAAAGATCAGGTACCTAACTAACTGTATTTTTTAGATAACCAAGAATTATTCATGTGGTAGTAAGTCCCAAGAAAGAAAAACAAACGTTTAAAGACTGCCACAAGTAACATTCAGACAATACTAATTCTTCAATTCCAAACAACTTTTTTGTTTCGTATTTTCCTCTAAAGTTAAGAAATCGGGATGGTTCTCATCCTATTTTCAAATTTTCATAATTTTTTGTGTACCCTGTATGTCGGACATTGAATATCTCTATACGAATCTCATTTTTTAGGCAAGCAAAACTTTTTGTATACAACTTTTTTTCCGAAGAGTAATAAATAATGAAGTTTTTCCTTTCTGGGCAGTAATCTGGAGACACTATGTTATACAGTTTCAAAAAATGTGTTACTGCTCTTAATCTTAAGTTTGAATGTAAACAAGTGTTACCAGATTGTCACAAATAAGAATAATAATATAATAATAATAACACCACATATAGTACAACCCCCTATATCCCTAAAATAATATCGTGAAGGAGGGAGTACACATTTAGAGACAATGGACACACACTCAATATTCATGTATAGTGAAAGTAAACTCTCGCAGTTAATTCCACTGCCACGACTGGGAATTGAACCCAGAATTTATTGGTGGGAGTCAACTATGTTGCCTCTTGCAGGATTTTATTTTTTTTTATTAATGTTAAAGACATTTTATATTAATAACATGTCTTAACTTATTAATTACAATTATTGTTACAGTTATCATGTATTTATCCAGTAATTATTTTAATTATATCATCAAAAAAAGTTATAAATTTCCATGAATGTGGCTATAAATTGCACATCTTGACAACCCTGCGCAAACCGTTATATATGAAATATACTATTCATGCACATCCTACTTTTATAAGTTAAAAAGTGCCTCAGACTAGTTTATTTTTTCAGACATGTCTGAAGGACTTTTTCAATGGATTTGTCATCCTACATCTCTAAAATAATGTAAAATTCGAAATTGATGTTGATACTATTATATACCAAATAAAAATGGTGATATATGGATCATAGATGTAAAGTTGCTAAAAAATTTAAAGCATGACAACTCCCAAAATTTAGCTTTCATAGGGTTATTAATATCTTCGACTGAAAATCATATCCTATAATTTGATTAAAAAAAAAAAAAATAGAAGAACTCTTCGGCTTCATTTTGTAAAGTTGCAAAAATCTGTAAAAATATCAATTTGTGTCTTCATTTGAATATTCATTATAATCATTGTAAAAAAGTTTTGTGATAAGTTTTAGAAACAACAAAAAAAAATTGGCATCGATAATAATCTAATATACTAATATTTTCTGATATAAGCAATAAACTTTTTGACTTTTTTTTTATGCGTACACCGGGAACTGCATCGTTCGATATAGGGAAAAGTACGTGTCTATGATTTAATAAAAAAAAACACAAACATGAAAAAAACAAGTGGACTGTAGGTGGTTCAGCGGAAAAGAGATTCAATGGTTCCTTCCTTATTCTTTAATCCTGCTGATGGTGTCTAGCTGATGTTTATAGCCTGCAGAGGCCTTATTGGACCGGTCCTGGGGCTCTCTGATGATGTTCTCTAGGTAGGAATTCACAAGTTTCTTTGACAAAGCACAATCACAACGGATTAATAGTGGTGTGAAAATATGTATCGAAATATAATTTTAAAGAAAATTAATTAATGCGGATATTTAATTGAAAATCCAAAGTACTCGCAGCGGGAGTCAAATTATAACTGTCTATTGTCCATCCTAACTCCAGGGTATGATGGGGATAGAAATCACAAAAAATCTCTCATTTTGTTTCCATGGATAAATGTATCGGGTGAGACAAAAAAATATATAACCTAAGTGTATTTTATATCTAGTAAAGTTGTATCTAATAAACTAATTTAAATTTACAGAAAAACATAGTACCACAAATGCGTGGAGACGGAACAGTACGTAACAGAAAATTTTGAAAAAGACTTTTTAAATGTGTTTATTATTTATGGAGAATATGATAAGATAAAGTGATATCAAGAGCATGTAACATGTTTTCTAACTCGAAACATAAACTGTCACCAAACATTGTAATAACCAAATTGGATAATTTTAGAAACTTTTATGCTTTTTTCGAAAAGTCAGAAATATAAAATAAATAAAAATAAGTAAGTTAGTATGGACTTCTGGTATAACCAGAAGTACCAAATGCTTGTAATTATTTTGGTTGGATTTGCCACACTGATATTAGTAATTTTCAAAAATTTCTGTTATGTCCTTTTCCCTACATCAATCGATGCAGTCCCCAGTGAGACACCCTGTATAGAACTAGAGTTATCTAAAAGTCATACTTACATTTAGTCGAGTTGGGAAATTAACTGAACAATTGGGATTACCCGAATTACATTGTTTACGAAAACAATAAACACCTCAATCATGCTTGTGTACAGGGTTATCCAACGAAAAGGCCCACCCCTATATTTTGTTTATTTTTCGAATTAGAAAAAAAAAAATTTCAAATAAAAGTTGTAGTGATTAAATGAACTCTTTTAGAATCCCTGCAAAGAATATACAGGTGGTCCCATAAAAGCGAGACAAACATTTTTTTTTAAATGGACCACCCAATATTTGTTTACGTTTTTGAAATCTGTGTTCTTTTATCATTTTAGAGATATAGATTCATTGCATCTTCTCTTTTACTTTTTTTTATTGCAAATTTTATACTACCAGCATCTGCAAGATTTTCAGGTTAGCCATCGATGAAAAACAGTTAATTTGACACTCATGCCTTACAGAACAATTTAATAAATTCAAAAAGCAAACTACGTAATAATTATTATAACTACTGTTATACATACTATACCAAATAAAATGTTACCCGTTGAACTGGTTATTTTTTATAAATAGTGAACGCATCATATGGCTTTGATAAAGTAAACGTTGTCACACATGACACACAAAACCACGCAGTTTGCTTTTTGAATTTATTAAACTATTTTGTAAAGTATACGTATCAAATCAATTGTTTTTCATCCATGGCGAACCTGATAACCATAATGGTAGTGTAAAATTTGCAAATATATTTGATATCACAAAAAAAACACAGATTTCAAAAATGTAAAAAATTATAGGATGATCCATTTAAAAAAATATAACTGGTTTTTCCAGCTTTTATATTCTTTGCAGGGATTCTAAAAGAGTTCATATGATTCACTACAACTTTTATTTAAAACACTTTTTTCTTACTCGAAAAATAAACAAAATATAGGGGTGGGCCTTTTTCGTTGGATAACCCTGTACAACAGGATTTGGAATTATATTATACTTTATTAGTAGGTACATATGTCATAAAAATAAATATAATATACATACAATTTATTTGAACGCAAAATATTAAAACGGCCTCTGAGAATAGATTGTGATTTATTATTTTATGAATCATTTTTAGATAAGAGATTTAATGTATTATAATTATTAAGTACCTGTAATAGACTGAATAAATTAGAGTAAATTGAGATGAATAGCTGAATTTCAACAGAGATGGAATTTGGCAAAAATGTCTCAAATACCTCTGCTTCATTACTGGAAAAGAAGTTTATTTAGTTTGGGTAAATGTCCACATAGGTTTAAAAAATAATGACGTTGACGCCTTAGCTGAAGAAATCATTAATGCAGGATCTCCATATTATGTCTCACTGATGCTTCCTCAGTTGTAAGAACTAAATTAAAAAGTAAATGAGTTATGCGCCAATATCCATTTGGCATGATGACGGTCTCGGATGCTAGGGCCAGGCAGGACTATTGCCTTTTTACCCTAGTCATCGCTGTAGACCTGGACCGGCCTCGTGCAGGGCGGGTTAACTTACTTTACGAACGGCCCCATTCACAAATGTGAGCGGTGCCGAAGATTTCGGTCAACCTCCCTGGGTCCTGGCTGATGAACCCTGCTGGCTAGGGCCTCTTCTGGCGCTCTTCTGTCTTCGTCTTCTTTCTTCGTCAGCTTGTCACCCCCGGGGGTAGTCATCTGTCTGTCAGGGACTGTGTGGATATTCTGTGACTTGGGATTGACTGCCAGTACACAAAGTGTCAATTGACACATTGCCATCTGGATCATCGGACAAGGTGAGGATGAACTGTGTAGCTCTAGGAGGTGAAGGCTTAAGTGCTTTCTTAGCACTTTCGTCCTTCACGGAGCCAGGGGACAACGGGCACTGGTCGGTTTACTGACCGGCGCCCGCAAGGTTTGTGGGAGGGTGGTTGGTCGTGTCATGTCTTTTCAGTGGGTTTGGTCCATCTGTAAGGAAAGGATTAGTTATACTTACCCGTTATCCAGTAACTGTACCTTCGGCCTCTTGTGCCTCGGTGCGTCGGCCGGATCATAGGAGGTGGCCTCCCTGATCAGCGGGTTCCTGTGCTCCTCAGCTAAGGTGTACAGTTTCTTCGCTCTATCCCGGATGATTTCGGTGACTGGTGTGTACTCCAGGTCCCTGAAGATGTCAGCGTTTCTAACGTACCATGGCGCGCCCACCGCTGTCCTGATGGCCACGTTTTCCACGGCTTGGATCTTCTTCAGATAGGTCTTCGCTTGGTATCCCCATGCTACGGAGGCGTAGGTCAGCTGTGGTCTGATGAGTGCTTATGAGTTATGGCATGAATTTGTTCCTCTAGACAAAATATACTCTTATACATCCTGATCTTCAGACCAAGTTCTGGCACGATGTTTATGATTTTCCATGAAAATATGTTACATCATTAGTAAATCGTATGAAATTTGGTCATGCTCGCTACCCAACACATTTATACAAAATAAAAGTAGTGCCCTCTGACATTTGTGAAACATGTAACACAAAAGGACACCTTAATTACATCATCTTTGAATCTGCGAGAAACAGCAGATATTATATAACAGTCTTATAAATTGCAATATTCAATCTCTATTTAATATACTTTCCCTACTATATCTCAACAACAAAACAGCATTTGATTGCATCATCAGTTTTTTAGTTGAAACAGAAATGTTCCTCTGAAAATTATTCGATGTAGGTTAGCTTTGTATCTTTTGTTGTTTCCCTACGTGTTTGAACCTTTACACTAAAGTGGTCCTCTAAAAGTGTTTGTTAAAAAAACCAGTGTCCTGATGGACCCAGGGCGCATTTCTCCATTTTCTGTTGTGCTAGCGCTATATAGTTCGCCAATCATGTAGGATTTCGATGTATGTATAGTGTATTCGTTTTCTAAGCGAATACAGCACACAGACAAAAAAATTTAATAAATACGATAATCATATAGAAGTCGGTAACCGTCGGTTTGCAACGTCTGGGCATTCATTTTGTAAGTATACAGCATAATGAATGACTAGCGTCTAACAACCTGACCTTTCTACTTTCAATCTTGCACCGTAATTCAATTAAATGATATATTTTGTGATGTAACTAATTTGCCTTGCTCAAAAATGCCCTTTTTTTTGTAATTTTGAATGTTATAAAGGCCTAAAATGACCTTTAAAATTCCTTTGCCCATTATTTCATTTTCGATCATTGACCTTGAACTGTCACCTTCATAACAATCAAACTTACAAAAAAAAAGGACATTTTAGGACAAGGAAAATTAGTTACATTACAAAATGTATATTTAATTAAATTAATTTTATTATAGCAAATGGAAAATACTAACTACATAAACTACATAAACTTAAAACGTATATTTAATGTATGTGTAATGCATACTTATGTGCACTACACCTACATCCGACTCCTATATGATTAGCGCACTATGAAACGGAAAAATGCATCCAGGATGAGAAGTGTGTGTTCCTGTTTTTCTCCCTTGTCTGTCTTCAAATATTCAAATAGTCAATGAAAGGAAATAACGTTTCTTATTATAGTGATGTAATTTCTCAGTTAACTCTGAAGATAGCAGTCCACGCTATTTTTATACTTGTAAATAAACTGCTGTTTTGGTTACAGAGGTGGGAGGAAAACTGGTAAACCTCTTAAGGTTTTGATTTATTATTTTTTTCTTGGGTCTACCACATGAATAATTCTTCTAAGATCAAATATTAAAAAACTACAGTTACAATTACTGGAAGAAAAAGCCTCTGCACCTATGGCTTTATATCAAAGGAACATGTAGAGACTGTTTTTTGACAAGTAATATAAAATAATGAAATAATAAAATATTTCGTTTTGGAAAGAAAATATGTGTAATATGAAACTCAACACATATAATGGAAATTAAATGGCTACCTTACAGCTCTATATGCAGAGTCGTTCCATAGGGGACATTGAGTTGAAAAAAAGCGTTACTATAATTAACAAGTTATTGCACTAATTAAGAATTAAACTCCAATGTAGGTACAACAGTACATCTACATTCGTTATGCACCATTTATTCAAAAAACTGAAAGTACTTACCAATGATTATTGGCCATTTTTTAACTTCCTGAATGCAAGTGAAATGGTCATTGGAAACATTATTTCAGTATTTATATAAAAATTTACAAACAAATATCAAGTTCCTAATTATGATAAAAATGGTCATTTTAAGACCCAAAAATGGAAAATTTATCAGAATCGGCATGCCGTTTGTGTGTATCAGTGCTCTTTGTTGTGATACGATTTTTTTCGAACACTTCTTAACATGGAATTCTGAAACTTTACGTATGATTAGAGTTCGAATATCGGCAAGTCATTCCAGCAGCGCCGTCTGCAGGAACCTTGATAAAAGATGCAAGTTTATGTCATGGGAATTTGTCCACATTGTATAAATTTTTATATACGTATAAAAATCATTCGTTTATGCATTTTCGTTAATCATATAAATTCAAAAACCTTCTATGTATCTAAAAGAATTAGTTCGATTATAAATCAAATTTTGCTTAATAATGTAAAACTGTTTGCGAATTATCTAGTTACACAGACATTCTTTCTTCTAAAAAATCATGTACTTATCCATTGCAAACTGTGAATTAGCATTAGCATTATTTTCACAAACAGAATGTTATACAATAATTCCCCGCCGGTGCTGTGCTGCATACTTATGTATGTGATCATTTCACTAACTTCTACCCAATATGCCGCTACCTCCACAGCATATACTGACAAGGTGTGGCACTTGGCTGAACTCAACATTGTATTACTACAGAAACTTTGATGATATAAAAAGAGTCATACTACAATTGGATACTAGAGGAGCTATTGTAAATGCTCAAGAAGCTATTGTCGATCCCATTGTCCAAAAAGATTTAGAATTTATACACTCAAGCTTCCCTCTCGCTATAGAACTTGAATGTTGACCAAAAACAGGAGAATTTACCATAATCGATGAAATGAATGTAGTGTTTGATCTTTGACCATATATGAGGACATCGCTCAACATGCAAACAAAAACTAGAAAGTGTTTTACACAACAATCCTGGTTTTGTCACAGTTCATCAAATAGTTGACCTACTACAGCACAAAAAAAGTGGATTATCTAGGGCCTCAAATAAATATGGTATCTTTACGAATGTTTCGTTATTTTAAATATGCGCCAATAACATCTGTCGAGATAGAACGTTCGTTTTCAACGTATAAATGGATTTTTGCAGATAGGCGCCGGATTTTAACAGCAGAACATATGGAGCAACTTTTACTAATACCGGAGAAATAACTGTGAATAAGTGTGCAGTACCATGAATAAAAAAATTGATGTAAACTGCTAGTGCCAATATACTTTCACTGTACTACCTCCTCTAGTCATTTGTAGAGCCGCTACACTACAAGGTAAGTTACTGAAAGATATTAGTTTGCAGTAATAGTTTAAAAATATTTAGTTTTAATTGGTATGTAAATTAATAACAAACATTGCCAACCTTGTTTTTGACACCGATATCCGAACTCTACATATGATATTTTGAGGGTCCAAGGTGGAACTCTATTGAATGTTAATGAAATTGTTACATCAGAGATGGTATTTCTCATGAATGCTCAAAAATTTGTTAATGGGAAATTTTTGTAAAAATGGACTCTTGGATATTTGTCCCCAGATTAACTGTTAGTAAAAAATACGGCCCAAAATTAATTTTGTGTCTTTATCAAATAAATAAGTTAAATAAATAACAAAGTAAATGAAATATAAAAATAATGGATTTCTTTCATTTCAAATCGTATTAAAGGATGAGAGCACCTAACTGAGACTAATTAAATTAATTAATTAAAAAGTTTAATAAATTGAGTCATTAACACAACATGAAAATATAATTATGTTAACAAATTATATTAAATAAGATGACATATAAATATTTTATCAATTACAAACTTAATATACAGCGAGCGCTGTTTTAAGTGGAACAGGCGTTAAAAGAAAAGCAAATAATGACATGAATGGATTATACCTTTATTGTCTGTTTGACTTAAAGCAGTGCTCACTGTATATAATAAATTACTTTACTTGAAATAATGCGTCCCATAATAAATATTTTTTAAGTTCAAACATACATGTGTACACACATATTTACACTTTAAAAATGTATATAACACTCACCCAGTAAGTAATCCTTTAAACTTGTTTTGAAAGTATTAATTGAACTTTCATTCTTAATAGTCAGGCAGCATATTAAAACGTAGTAATCCCTTGTAAAAATAGACATAGAACAATTCTTGTTTTTTCTTGATACCTATGTAAGTCTGTTTTTGTTTTTTCAATGACTTCAGAATAGTTATTGGTTGTTGTATTGTAATTATGAACACTCGTATTATGGACTAGCTTATGTGTCAAATATTGTGGTGCAAGATTAATTTTTATTTTATATATTAATACCTCTTGATACTCTATGTAATATTCAACCGATAGCCAGTTAATGTTTATAATTGGTGGGTCCCGTGTCACCTTTAATATTAAATGCAATGCTCTATTTTACAGTTTGCAATCTATTCATTTCATTTTTGTTATTGTGATATAACATCGAAGAACTAAACACAAAGTGGCGCCAATACAAGGGTATCAAAGACAGTAATTTTTGACCACCGTGTTAATGATGGATGAAATTTACCAGCTATCAAAATTGTTAACAGAGGAATTCGAAAGTTTACCCACCATATAATTTCTCGGATTTATTTCAATGATTTCATTAATAAGGTAAAAAATATCCAGTTGCAATAAGGTGACATTTTGATCTCCTTTGATGTTAGTTTATTGTTTCCAAGTGGTCTGATACCACAGTAAAAGTATATATTATTATGCTTGAAAAAGAAAACGCATTGATTAAAGATATAGCTGTGAGTAATGGATATTCTGTAAATTTAATTGATAAAAAAATTAAGAAACGTAAATTTAAAGAGATTTCGAAATTCCTCAACCTTTCAAAATGAAAGAAAAGATCCAAAATTTGTATCGACTCCATATGATCCTCGATTCACCTGGGGTATTGGTATATTTTTTAAAGATATAGGAATGACAATGGTTCAATCATTGGGAAATAAACTACAAATTTTAGGGAACCCAGAAGACAAAATTGAAAGAAACGAAAAGTCGGGAACTTACGAAATTAGATGTAAGGACTGTAATCAAAAGTATGTTGGACAAACTAGATGATCAATTCAAACTAGATTCAAGGAGCACATAGCTTATATCAAATATGGTAGAACAGATAAGTCTAGCGTTGCCCAACGCAACGGCGGTTCTTCTATAGGGTCATTTGGTCAATGATCTCCCACATACAAATAAAAAAATAGAGCTATTTATTTTCTGAAGTTTAAAAATATATAATATATATATTTTTAAGAATATTAAAAATATATATATTATGTATTTTTAAACTTCAGAAAATGAATAGCTCTATTTTTTTATTTGTATGTGGGAGGTCATTGACCAAATAACCCTATAGAAGAACCGCCGTTGCCCAACAGGCGTATAAAAACAACTATAAAATATAGATATTAGCAATTTAAGATTAATTAGGAGTGTAACATATACTAGATAGTAGAAATAGTATGAGTAGTGACAGAGGACCTATCCCAAATAGTCTGCTGTATTGGTTACTGTCACTGAACCGTGACAAAAGTTTATGTATAAATATGAACATTATTAGCATAAGGTTAGTTTTAATCGTTTCCAGATGATGCCAATTTGGTTGGCGAAACGCGCGTCGAGTATAGTATATGGTGTTTTAATGTTTTGTGGAAAACCACATCAGTGTTAATGATGGTGCCAATCTGGACAGAAAATTAACAATTTGTGCAATTTTGTATGTTTTTGAAAGTTAGATTTCTGTGCATTATAGAGCCAAGATATTTAATTTTATCTACAGTTTGTCCCTCCTTTAGAAAAATAATTTTAGGTTTTAAAAAAAGGTTCATGTTTTATTTTTCTACTCACTAATAACTTTATTTTCTATAAATACTTCTGTTATTCTTTATTGGTTAACTATCAACCACATTTTCATCGTTTTTTAATTATCTAACACTGAAATCCTTGATTATAATCTATACTTGATTATAATAATAATAATAATATTTATTTACATAATAATAACTAGATACTAAGATACAATTCCATCAAATCAAAATAATAAACAATCTACAAAGCCTAAGACTTGTTTATACAGGTACTCTAAACGTATGAAAAACTAATTAATTTTATTTGGATTGATAGATTTTTCATTTAGTCGATCTTTGATTCTATCTCAGAATCTTCACCTAGAATTTACTTATATATCTTGTATATTTTCCACATAATCATTTTCGATTATTTTATCTTTATTTACCAAACCTAATACCGCCATTTTTCTGTCTGATATTACTTTCTCTTGATTTCTCAATTTCACAGGTAACAATGTTTTTTCACCCTTGTGACATTTTTTTGTAAAACTTTTTCTAGCAGAAGTCACAAGCATAATCACATTTAATTTTTGTCGCCAAAGTAAATAATACAAAACAATTTAGGCAATATTAAAAAAAAGCAAAAATAATGGACTATTGGGAATATCCAGCCTATAAAATTTCCAGATTAACGAAAAACCTCAACTAGAAAATTTCAAACTCAAAACCCTAACGAACCGTCGCTGATTGAGTGATTATTAAAAATTTTGGAAAAGATATACAGGGTGTAACCGTTTTAAATACAGAAAATTGAGTAATCGTAGCTTCTTAAAAATAAATGTTTTTTTTATGTTATATTTTTTCATAAAGCGCAGTCTCTGAGATACTAAGCGTTGAAATTTTTATTTGATAAATATTTTTGTCGCATAACTTTTGCATTTTTTAATACATTTATTCCAAATTTGGCGGTCAATTATGTTAGGTAGAATTTGAAAAAAATGAAAGATTTGGACTAGAAATATGCCCGCTACCGTAGATAGAGGGCACGCACCACTTTTTTCTTTAAAACTTCTACACCTATGGATGAATAAAATTAAACCATTTTTAAATTATTCCAAATTTCTTTTGAACATAAAAATTTCTCGAAAAATTTTGCTATTTTCGATAGTCTTCTGGTACTTAAATTGAGTCCAAGTGATTCGTTGTAACTCTGTTCTACATTCTTTAATAGGTGGTTTTGAATAGATTTATAACTATAGTTGTTAGAACTGTCAATCGCTGACGCAAATCACGCTACAGTTAGTATTTTTTTTTGATTTGACAGTTCTAACAACTATAATTTACAAATCTATTCAAAGCCAACTATTACAACTATGTAGAACAACGCGCTTGGACCCAATTTACCGAGACTATCGAAAATATCAAAAACTTGCAGGTTTTTTCAAAAAAAAAAAAACGCGTATAATTCAAAAATGATGTAATTTTTTTAAACATGCATAGGTTTTAAAGAAAAAAGGAGGATATTTCTAACACGTTTTTCGTCACTTTTTCAGATTCTATAAATATAATAATAAATATAAGAGTTATGCGACAAAAACATTAATCAAATAAAAATTTCAATGCACTGTATCTCAGGAACTAAGCACATATGAAAAAATTTTCATAACACAATTAATACAGTTTTTAAAAATCAATCGACTCAATTTTCTATATTTAAAATGGTTACAGCCTGTATAGCTGGAAAAATTATCTTTTCTTTACATATTTAAAAAATTTATAATGTGCGCACGTTCAGTCTATAAAACGGTATTTGAAAATTGTACATAAAAAATAAATAGGGCGACCCTTAAATGTGATTAATAACAAAAATATTGCCATTTATTGGAAATTACTATTATGGCACCTCTAGAACCATTTCGAGAAGTGCCTAAAGAATACTTTTTCTTGATTGTGGCTTTTTTAGGATTTTTTTATATCATGTTTAAGAAAATGCTAAAGTTTGCATGGAATTTTTCCACTGAATGTTTCTGTTTTTTGCTAAATAAATGTAGAAAAGAAAACAGATGGGAAGACATTAATATTAAGTCTTTTCTTTTTAGAATGAACCAAATCTGCGTCTCCAGGGCTATGAACAATTCAAATGGAAGCGTAGAAAAATGTGGGGCCAATTTGAATCTCGTCTGAAAGAATCTTTACATAAGATTGAGCTATGGAAAAGTGCCCTGAAACACATAGAAGGCAACTATGGAACAGGAGTTGTTGCATTTTTTCTATTCTTAAAATGGCTGTTTCTTTTAAATTTAGTTTTATTTCTTTTCATATTTTTTTTCATTACATTCCCCACTTTACTTTTAGATCTAGAAAAAGACACAAATTGTTTGGAATCAAATTCTACAGACTGTTGTTCTGAAAAATACTTTAATGAATCTTCTATACAAAACAATATAATTTTGGATTTAGTCCAAGGAACGGGTATATTGGAACGTACAGTTTTATTTTATGGGTTCTACACCAATAATGTACTAAGTTATATGGCAGGGGATGTAATTATGTATTACAATCTCCCATTGGCTTATATTTGTATAGCAATCCTATATTTTGCTGTATCATTAATTGCAATTGTACGGTCGGCTGCAAAAGGTTTTAAGGAAAGACTCGTTGAGGGTGAAGGGCAATTCTACCAATACTGTAATCTTGTATTTGGTGGATGGGACTTCTGCATTCATAATGAGAAATCTGCGAAAATGAAGCACAAAGCTATATATAGTGAGATAAAGGCTACTCTTGAAACAGATAAATTAGAAGAGGAAAGACAAGGTCGCACAAGAAATGAATGGTACAAGATTATTTTTAGTAGGGTAGTTGTAAATATAATTGTTTTAGCTATATTAGGTGCTTGTGGATGTGGAATTTATTTTATTTTTAATTTTTCTACAGGGCAGTTACAAAATTTTACAACCAATTCCACATTGACATTATCCACAAATGAAAAATTTCAGCAGCTTCTGTATGAGTTTTTACCATCTCTTACTATAGTTAGCTTAAACATAATAGTTCCATTTTTGTTTAAAATGCTTATAAGTTTTGAAAAATACAGTCCCATAATCGTTATAAGATTTACACTGATACGTACAGTTTTCTTAAGACTGGCTTCTCTTATAGTACTTTATGCTTCCCTGTTAAGTCAAATATCATGTGATACAGCAGATGATGGTCTGTCGTGTATAAAGTGTGATAATGTCCCTGTTTGTTGGGAAACGTTTGTAGGACAACAAATATATAAACTGCTGTTAACTGATTTTGGAACGCACATAATTATTACATTTATAATTAATTTCATCAGATCTCTACTAGCAAGGCACATAGATAATAAATTCATTATATTTATTGGGGAACAAACATTCGATTTGCCAAAACATGCTTTAGATATTGTTTACACACAAACACTGTGCTGGTTTGGCATGTTTTATGCACCTTTATTATCTCTTATAGCATCTGTACTTTTCTTGCTCCTATTCTATATTAAAAAATTTGCCTGTCTAGTCAATTGCAAGCCAAGTGCTGTTATTTATAGAGCATCGCGGTCAAATTCCATGTTTATGGTGGTCCTATTAGTTTCTTATGTTTTTGCAATATTGCCTATTGCTTATTCTGTGTCAGAATTAACACCATCGAAATCTTGTGGACCTTTTCAAAATAAAGAATCAGTTTGGGCAATAATAGTGGACAATTTTTTAGAAACACCTAATTGGATTCAAAATATAATTTTCTTTTTTGAGTACAGCTGGCTTTGCGATACCCATTTTTATTGTTTTACTGCTTCTTTTGTATTATTATACTGCAGTAAATTCTGCCAATAAGCATATGGTAATGGTTTTGAAAAATCAGCTGGTGTTGGAGGGACACGATAAACAATTCTTGCTGGACCGACTTAGCCTGTTTATTAAACAGGAAAATCAAAAAAGGCTCAGAGCAGAACAGATGAGAGAGGGAGATAGAAATACTTAACTTATCCTCATACATTTCAGAATCTAAAAAACATTATCAGATCTTAAAGGGCTTTATTATTCATATCTGTAATACGCTTTTATTATTTTGTTAATGGAGCCAATGATTACCAAAAAACTGTAGCAGTTTTGAAAAATTAATAATAGCAAGTGTTTAATTTATTTATCTGTATTTGCTCCAAAACCATTTATAAAATGTAAATATAATTAGAAGTCATTAATATTAGTGTGTTGGCTAAATCGGGTGCTTTCATAATAATTAAAAGTATGGATGTTGTTTAACCATTTTTTGTAGTGTTGTAAAATTTCTGGATAAATGTATATTTCTGTGAAAATTTGTCTTGAGAATATAATATAGGACCTGTGCATCATTTGATAGATTGAAGGACATACAACATCAATCTTTCTATTTAGCTATTTATGTAAAATTAATATTATTAATTTAATTATACTATGCAATAAACTAATAAACCCTATAAAGTTTTACACAAAACAAACTGAAAGCGTAAAATTTTTAAATTTTTTCCAGATATCTGAAAAACTAAGTCAGATGATTAAGTTCTGTTTGTCTTATGGTTTTAGTAAGAAAATCATGGCAACTATTCTCTAATTTAACCAATGTTGTCGCTCACAAGATAAACGATCTCGCTTATGTTGAGAAAGTAATGCCAAAAACCCTGTATAAACAGAATCTAATATGTATTGATAAAATGGAAGTTAAAGTTATTTTTTGATTAGTTTTTTCCTATTTGCCTAGTTACTTTTGGTTCCACAACTTGCTATCTTCCTTAATCGAGTTAAATGTTTCGATGCAAAATAAATTTTGTTTTCTCATTACACAACGTTATTTTACATTTCATAAAAACAAAGTGCAAAAAAATTTTCAATTTTTTTATCTTTTAATGTGAACTCATCCTGTCAATGCTGCTTTTACTTTTATATCGCAGATTAGTTAGTATTTATTCAATTTAACACTAAAGATTTTGTATTTAAAATTTGTTAAATTTTTTAAAATCTGTATTTAAAACAGTAATTTGTCATTAACAATTTGTTACATTAATTAAAGTTATACTTTGAAATATTTCCATCCATTCCCTCTTTCCACAATTTGATGTAAATTTTCTAAACAGAAATCTCCATGAAAGAATTAAATTTTACAACACAATTTTTTTATAATTTTTTTTTTTTGTTAATTTTATATATTTTATAGCACAACTTGTTCATTACATACCATATTAAGCCAATAAACAGTACATTTGTTTATTTGTGGAAAATAAAATATAAAAAATACTTGCCAAAATAAAATGTTTGTTACTTCTCAGTTAAATAGTTATTAAAACACTAAAGTGTCATCAACAATAAGTATTATTTATTTAATCTCAATTAGTTTGTATCCTTTTACTGTATTAATATGTGTACAATGCAGTTTTTGTTTTAATTCATGTTAATAATTAAGTCATTTATTGTAAAAGTTGATCTTCCCATTAGTCAATTTTAATTATGTAGTTTTAATTTCAAAAGAAGTAGAATAGCAATTTTACGTATACGTGAGACTTTGTTATCATAAGATAGATTATATTATAATTTTTATAAGAATTTGATAAATATTTATGATCTAGTCATAGTAATTAATTTATTTATACACTATATAAATAATAAACATACAAATATAAGATTTAATTTTCATTCTGAAGAGTAGATATTGACATCCAAAAATCTCGATCAGCTGATGGTCAAACCTAAATAATTGGTTCGATTTATTTTGATTATGGTTTTAAATCCATGCTAATAAAATCTTTATTAGGATGAGCCGAACTGCAGGTTTTGTGCAGCTGTGTCTTCAGCACATATATATTTGGGAATATCTTATACCGTTAGGTAGATCACATATGATTATTGAATATATATACAAGAATGCTCTGGAGTACCCCCAATGTAGTGATGTATATTTTCCAGAAACTTAAAACTCGGAGAATTTCCCGAAAACTTGGAAATGATCAAAAATTAAATAAACGCATTTTTCATGTTTTTCTCATTCCAAAAACACCACACATATAGGTATTTGTTTCAGGCATTTAAGAGATTTCCTGAATTCAGTTGAAATTTGTAGTTCGTAAGTGGTAATAGAAATAGGTAAACAATCTTTAATTCAACTTAATTTGTACCATTTTTGGGCTGTTGAGGTATATTTTAAACAAACCAATTTATTATATAGCATTAAAAACATGTTTTCAAAAAAAATCATGTTAGATAAGACAAATCAATAAAAACCGTTTTACAGTCGGCAATACGCTATGCAATGCGCAATATGTCTTGATGATCGAAAGGCATGTGCACATGAGTCGGGAGGAGGTGAAATATCTAGGAATCACTCTAGATAGATCACTTAATTGGAACTCCCATCTGGAAAAGGTAATCCACAAAGCAAAGCTGCCCTTATGGACATGCCCTCGTATTTGTGGCAAATCCTGGGGCATGGGTCCCCAACAAATTAACTGGATCTATATCACGGTCATCAGAGCAATGATAACATACGGATCCATTGTTTGGTGGCCGAAAGGATCACAACGGATGGTTAAAACCAAACTCTGTGGACTGCAGAGATTAGCATGCATGACCGTAAAGGAAGCAATTAGCACCACACCTTTAGCTGCAATGGAAATCCTCCTGGATTTACCCCCTCTTCATATATATTTGGAGAGAGAGAGAGACCAAGTGGGCAACCTACAGACTTCAACAAGCGGCCATTAATATAACGCAGATTAGTATCATGGAGCAGAACAGGTTGCTGGATGACATAGAGAATCACAGCATCCTGGGAATGCCCTCGGATACTATGCCACCACGGTCTTCCAGGCAGAGGTTTATGCCATCCTAACGGTGGCAGGTAGGGCTGAGGTTAGGAATGAGGCGGAACAGATAATATATATCTGCTCCGACAGCCAGGCTGCTCTAAAGGCGGTGTGCTCCCCCAGGACGAGATCAGCTCTCGTCCAGGAGTGTGGGGATGCCCTAGAAGAGCTGGCTAGGCATAAACAAGTGAGACTGGTATGGGTCTCGGGACATATGGGAGTTCCAGGCAACGAGAAGGCCGATAAATTGGCTAGACTCGGAGCCGAGGAGCCCTGTCACGGGCCTGAGCCTATGTTAGGTATTTCAAGAAGGCAGGTCACAACGGCCCTCGATGAGTGGGCCCACGAGACACTGAGGACGCACTGGAGGACCAACAGGGCCTGCAGGCAAACCCGAGATTTTGTGACGGGGCCGAACAAATCGAGATCGGCCTGGTTGCTGGGACGGAGTCGTAAAACTCTGAATCTCTTAATCGGTGTTCTGACAGGCCACTGCAGACTTAAGAGGCATCTATCATTGATAGGTATTGAGGAAGACCCTACATGTCCAAGATGCAGGAGTGATGAAGAGACATCTTACCACTTCCTGGGACAATGTGAAGCGTTTGGGCGCCTGACACACAGTATCTTCGGTTCTGAGGCGCTTCTAAGGAAGGAGATGAGCTCCCTCGCAATGAGTGACATCCTGACCTTCATCAGAAGGTCGGAAAGATTCGATGAGGGAGCAAGAGAAGCACATGGCTGAGGGGACAGCTGGGGGTTGGTAAAAAGGGCCCGTCTGTGGCCTACTTGCTAGGCGTCAGCCTCCCCCACCATTACCATTACCATTACCATTTACTATGCCTACCATGACCAACTACAAGCTGACCTTCAACATCCTTTCTCCGGAAAGAGATGAGTGGGATCGGAATAAAGCCGACCTACTGAGGGCAGACAGTTGCTGGTTTACGGACGGCTCCAAAACTCCCAAGGGAACAGGAGCCGGAGTACATAGCTACAGACCAAGGGTGAGGATATATTTAAGCTTAGGTACTCATGCAACTGTTTTTCGGGCTGAGGTTCATGCCATTGAACTGTGTGTGCAAAGGCTGGAATATATGCATCTTACACGCAGATCGATAAAAATTTTCTCAAATAGCCAAGCAGCTATAAACACTCTTGGCTAATACCGGTGTAACTCCAAAACGGTATGGAATTGTCAGAAGGCTCTAAATCATTTGAGCAAAAACAACAAAGTGACTGGTCTGGATACCTTTAAGTTCTTTATTTTCTTACAAATTATTACAATTATCCTTACATAGAAAAAGAGAACATCCCAAATCAGCAGTAGTGTGCTGGTCTTGGGATCTTCCACCATGAGAGCGATTATCCTATATTGCATACCTATTACTTATTACTACATACTACATACATACATGCATTACTACATACTTATACTACATACTTATACTTGTTACAACATACTTATTACTACATAGTACATACTTATACTTATTACATACATACATACTTATTACATCACACACTTTTTTTTACATTATACACATTACATTACATTACACAGCCACAATAGGCCTGCTAATGGCCGCAGTGGAGGATCCACAAGGACCCACTCATAATAACCTAATAACCTATTACATTACACACTTATAACTATTCAGGTACTTATATAATTTATAGCTTACTTAAATACATTTTATTTATATTATTCTTAAATTTATTATAATTTGATTGTTTCTTTATATCCTCAGGTACGTCATTGTACATTCTAATAGCTTTGTTCAGAGCTATATTGGTCCTTACATTATTTACATTAATGTTTAGGTGACTTCGCGTATTATGGGCATGTATTTGGTTTCTATAAGTAATCTCTGTATTTGTTTTTTGGAGATTGTTTGTTATTTTATACATATATTTGCGCTGCTCTACCTTCATTATATCATTTAAGGTATTTAATTTTGTTTTAATATAAACTGTTTCTGTATGTAATCTGTAATAGTACTTTAATAACCTTATTCTGCAACACTCACTTCTTTAAATGAAACTATTCCACATGTTCCCCATACCGTTATCAAATATCTAAAGATACTTAAGAAATAGGCGTTGTATATACAATATTTAGCTTTTGAGTCAATATAATTTCTGCACCTATAGATTGCTTCCAATCATTGGTATTATTTTGTCAGTAATTCTTTGTATATGCGTGTTCCAGTTTAGAGATTCGTCTATCATAAGCCCAAGGTATTTTGTTTGATTAACTTTATTTAGCAATGTGTCGCCAAGTTTTATGTTTATTGCTCTCAAAAATATACTATTCATTATTGTTATCTCCTCAAAACTATCACCTCCAATTTGTTGTTTTTCAATTTTTACTTTTTTAATCATTTCACTACCAATGTTACAAAAATATTGATTATATTCAGTTACTATCTCTTGAGTATTTATAATAGTTTTTCCATTTACCGAAATACATTCTATCTTTTTTTTATACCCATCCCCTTTATAAACCCATTTATGCATTTCCATTGTTTTTTACTATTTGTACCTGTTCTATCCCGTTTTTCCCCAAAAATATTTTTGTTTTAGTAATCTACTTTTCGATTTCACTTTGTTTTTTTTTTTTAATTTTAAATCGTTCACAAACATTTTGGTCATTAGGATATCTCATTTTAAGTTTGTATAAATTATCCCTTTCTTTCAATAACCCCATAAATTCGCTATTTACCCAGTTATTACCTTTTTTACATTTAATTATGATCATTTCTGTTGCCTTAGTTTTGCTAATTTGAATTATATTTATTAGATCTTGAATGCAACTACTGGCTGTGCTCTAATTAATTCTACAAATTTATGCCTAGATTTATTTAAATTTATATTGTTTTTGCAAAACTTTTCTTTTGGCTTATGTTCAGGTACCTTAATTCTAATCTTAACACAAAGTATTTTATGATCCGATAAAGAGAATTCATTATCTACACTAACTTTGCATTCTAAGTCTCTATTGCACATTACATGATCGATTAATGAACTCGAATATTCCGTCACCCGAGTTGCATTATTTTCATTAACTTCATTTTTTATATTGAAGCCACTTAACACCACACTGCTGCTATACTAAGTTTTTTCCTTTCACATTGCACAAAAATTTATCAAATTCCACAAAATCCCTAGCACGTAATGATGGTGGCCTATATACACCCCATATGTAGAGCTTTAATTCATACAGGTTTATTCCAACCACATTATATTGATTTGATTGTACTTCATGATATTTTATTCCATTTTTTATGTATATAGCGGTACCACCACCACATGACTCCCTGCATGCATGGACTGCTGTGTAATGCTCCAAATTATAATACTGAGTTTCATTGCTGTATAACCAAGTCTCTGTTAATATAATTATGTCCACCTTTTTTATTGTAGCATAGGCTTCCAGATCTTCAAACTTCAAGTACTGCTAAGATGGCTATCTCAACTTGGGCTGAAAGGAAAACTCTCCAGTATTGGCAAGAGTTTCCAGAATTAGTTCATTCGAAGGCATTTATAAAATACCCTTTGAAATCAAGAGCTAAGAAACTTTTAGAATTAAACAGGGTAAACCTGAAAACTCTAATAGGCCTATATACTGGGCACTGCCGACTAAACTATCATCTGCATAAACTCGGCCTAGCGGAAAACGCTGAGTGCTGTCTATGCCTGGAGGACGATGAAAAGGCAGGCCACATCTTACGCACTTGTCCCGCTGTGGAGAGGAGCCGATTCTCAATATTTGGCAAAGGGCAACTGCTGCCAGAGGATCTGGACACATTCTCACCCAATAAAGTTATCAGTTTCATTAAGAGATTGAACTTATTGGGTGAAATATAACTAAGTATGAGCCACAATAGGCCTGCTGATGGCCACAGTGGAGGGTCCACTGGGACCCATTCACAAGAAACCTAATACCTAATACATAAGTCAGTTGATAATTTTTCACAATTGTGATTCTTAAGCGACTCTCATGCACATGTCTTTCATCAAGACTTATTGTGTATTGCAAAAGTATTGCCGATTGTAAAACGGGTATAAAAGAAGAAAAACTGAAATCTGTTACAAATACAACTTCATAACAAAGCTTTTATCTTTTCATGGAAGGATTAAAAATAAAAAAAGGTCCTTAGAAACAATAATTTTTGAATTTAAGGTATATTTTGACAAGCTGCATTTTCTCCTGGCAAATCTGTGAACATTAACTATATAACTATATACAGGCGCACTTATAAAAATATTCTCTTCCTCAATATCGGTATTTATTTCTGATTCTGACTCAAATATACAGTAGCTGTAAGTACTTACCTATTTGTATATTTATTTTACAATAAAGACCTGAACAAAACATATTTTTTTAATATTTGTTAGTTATGTTAATATGGTGGGAAATTCAAATTAGGGAAAATTTTCTAATTTGGAAAATTTCTCAACTCACATCACTACCTTAATATATGATAAAGATTAAAAAAAGACTACTATTTACTCTGTGAGCTACCATACAAATAATCCAGTCTAATGCCAACTAGGCATAGTTGAAAGAGAATAATCAATAATGAAATTAAATGCAGTGGCGATGTTAGCAATAACTAGAGCTTGGACAGAGGTATCAGTTCCCAGTGACGACTTTTATGCAGACATATTATACTGAAACATTCCCAGACAACAGAAAAACAAGTTTATACAACATGGTAAAGTGAATTTTAACAATGTTAATAAGTAAACCTCACCTTGGACTTTGGGGATTCACACTTTAGGCTTCTTGATCACTTTGAATACCACCAAACCATCTAACTTTGGGATGCCGTGACAACTGACTTATCACACACGAGCGGCCATTAATATGCCACAGACTAGTATCATGGAGCGGAACAGGTTGTTGAATGACATAGAGAATCACATCATCCTGGGAATGCCCTCGGATACTATGCCTACTATGACCAACTACGAGCTGACCTTCAACATCCTTTCTCCAGAAAGAGATGAGTGGGATCGGAATAAAGCCAACCTACTGAAGGCAGACAGTTGTTGGTTTACAGACGGCTCCAAAACCCCCGAGGGAACAGGAGCCGGAGTACACAGCTACAGACCAAGGGTGAGGATAGTCTCAAACCTAGGTACTCATGCAACTGTTTTTCAGGCTGAGGTTCATGCCATTGAACTGTGTGTACGAAGGCTGGAATATATGCATCTTACACGCAGATCAATAAAAATTTTCTCAGATAGCCAAGCAGCTATAAAAGCTCTTGGCTCCTACCGGTGTAACTCCAAAACGGTATGGAACTGTCAGAAAGCTCTAAATCATTTGGGCAAGAACAACAAAGTGACTCTGGTCTGGATACCCGGCCACTCTGGTATGGAAGGTAACGAAATAGCGGACTCCTTAGCCAGAGAAGGAGCGGGATCACGATTCATCGGACCAGAACCAATACTTGGCATATCTTCAAGTACGGCCAAGATGGCTATCTCAACCTGGGCTGAAAGGCAAACTCTCCAGTATTGGCAAGAGTTACCAGGATTAGTTCATTTGAAGGCGTTTATAAAATACCCTTTGAAATCGAGAGCCAAGAAACTTTTAGAGTTAAACAGGATAAACCTGAAAACTCTAACAGGCCTATATACTGGGCACTGCCGACTGAACTATCATCTGCATAAACTCTTCCTAGCGGAAAACGCCGAGTGCCGTCTATGCCTGGAGGATGATGAGAAGGCAGACCACATCTTATGCACCTGTCCCGCTGTGGAGAGGATCCGATTCTCAATATTTGGCAAAGGGCAACTGCTGCCAGAGGATCTGGACACATTCTCACCGAATAAAGTTATCAGTTTCATTAAGAGACTGAACTTATTGGGTGAAATATAATTAGGCGTGAGCCACAATAGGCCTGCTGATGGCCGCAGTGGAGGGTCTACTGAGACCCACTCACAACAAACCTAACCTAACCTAACCTATCACACACAAAAAAAGTGAAAAACAAACTTGTAGAATGTCTTGTTTTTTGAAATTAAATAATTACAAAAACATTGTTTTTTACTAATTTTCACTTTTTATTTTTAACTTTCGGACATTTTCAAGTAACTAAAATATACAGACTTATTCTTTAGTTATAAATTGAGCAGCAAATAAGTTTATGGTTGGTTTTTCTGTGTACAGATGTTGTCTTAAAAGCATAAAGGGTGAGGTAGTAAATTTATATTTTGGGTTAAATCAGCAATAAGTTTACTGAAGTAAATTTAATAACGGGCAATTATTTAAATCTATCTAATCGTTTAATATGCTATGATTTTTATTTTCCAACTTATTTATTTCCAAAGCTCTTCTAGTAAGTTAAGTTTTTTACTTTTTCCACAAATATGTAAATTTTTGGCATATGATTATTAATTAATTATAGTATGGCCTGAAACTACTAAATGTTTATAAAAGTTGGAGTGTTGTTCTTGTGTGTGAATATGTTCTCTATATCTTATATCAAATGATCTACCTATTGCTGCATTACATTCTGGATAATCTAACCAATAATACCCCACTTTTCATAAATTTCAGCTTTTTCTTTTGTGTTGTACAGAAATCTGCCTATATTTTTAATTAAACTAATTGATTTTTTATACTGATTTTTTAAAAGGTATTGCTGATAAATCTAGTCGTAAAGTTAAAAATAACAAGTAGAAAGTAGACCAGTAACAAACAGTGTTTTTGTAATTATTTAATTTCAAAACGGATTTTCACAAACTAATGTCATCTTCAATCAACGTCTTGTTTTTTATTCACCATGGTTTTTTCACAAAAACAAAACTTGAGAGCATCACCAACACAATTACTCAAATTTATATTACAGCAACTAACAAGTCTTGTTTCTAGTCCTTTTACTAGTTTTCGTAAGGTGGCTCTCAAGTTACCAACTTAGAAAAAATAATGTAAATTTAGACAAGACGATGGAATAAGTTTTTTTTTTGTTCTTATATAATATACCACATTCTCACATTTTCTTTTTTATATATCACAATGTAGTGTAACTAGAATATATTCAGATGTGATCCAGGAGATTTATTGCGGCCACCAAAATATCCCGACTTAACACCGCTAGATTTTTTTTGGGGTATTTAAAAATTAATTTTCTGAACAGCAAAAATGTATGTCATAAGTAACACAATATTGGCGAATACTATACGAAGTTCCAGAGATAGGCTTAGTACATGACTGATTATTTTTTTCAATGCTAATTTTTTTTTTTTTTTTTCATTCATCAATAAAAAAATTTTAATTTATATATATATATATATATATATATATATATATATATATATATATATATATATATATATATATATATAATGTTAAAATAAAACTTTTTAAAAAATTTTTTTAAACCATTTGAAATAATTGACGAGATTCCGGGGAAAACCTCGCATCCAAAAACTACTTTTTTGAGGAAAACAATAAATGTGTTTTAATTCTTAGTATATTTGTGTAAATAGCCTAATAATCGCAGCCACTACTATTCTCTTCATCATCCCACACTTCTTCATTATTTTTCAAAAAAAACAACTATTTATAATATTAACAAGTGACGCATAAAAAAATCAACCATATAAACTTCAGAAAAATCAAAATGTCCAATGAGAATTTCTAATAAAAACCTCACAAGTCCTAGACATGAGACTTTTACCAGAATTCATAGATATATGGTTTTACAGAACTGCTCAATTTTTACTACACCCTATCTTGGCTCTTGCGAGGTTTTTAAAGAATCTGAATTTACAAAATGATAATTCTATTAGATGGCGTTAAAAACTTGATTTCACAAAAAATGGATGCGAGGTTTTTCCCAGAAGCTCGTCAATTATTATACTTGTATTGGTTATTTATGTAACAAGACCGGAAAGTTATTGTGCCAGCTCGCCCTTTCCCTGTGAGTTGCGTACAATACTTTTTCTACAACTGTTCTTGCTAGTTTCAAAAAACTTTTTAACTTTTTTTGTCAAACAAAATTCATAAAATCAACTGACAGATCTTGGACGCTTCCCAGGTAACACTAATGCTCTTATTAAGATATCCAAGGTTGCTTTAAAATTATACAATAAAACTTCGAATAAAACCAAATGATCTTCAAGACAAGCTTAGGATCACCATAAAGCAGCTTCTAGCCAAAAAGGGCCCATCCTAAAAGGGTCTTGAAGACTAAATTTTAAAACTATATTAAAAACCATTTAGTTTTAATTTCATATTCTTAAAGAGTTCTTCAAGGCAACCTTAAATTTATGTATTAAAGCGTTTTGCATTTAAAATAAAATTGCAGCAGACTAAATTGCCTTGAGAATCATTATAATTAATCCTAAAAGGGTTTTATTTTGTTTTAAAGTCGGACAACTTTATGCGTGAAATAGTTAAAACAACGGCAAGTCTCTAATGGGACAGAGTGGTAATATTTTAAACGTAACGCATATAAAGCTGATCAAAAATAATATTCAAAGGCAAACTATTCTGGTAAAAATTACCAACGGATGGCACTTTTCTGACAAAATATAATAAAATACTTCTACATAACTCGAGCGCCACCAATATAATGTTTTTTTTTATTATCTAAAAAATTTTTTAAAAATATCGTCAATTTTTATTTTGCATCTAAACATCCAAATGCATTTTTTTATTAAATTGCATGTTTGGGCACACGGTCCTTCAGTTATTTAAGAGGATGTAAAGCGCATATATTTCAATAATATTTTTTTCTTTGGCTATTGAAAATATTCAACATGGCGGGTCTGTATCTTATATAAAAAATGGCGTGGTCTAGATAAAAACTGATTGCAAGTTAATAGAACATTTTAAATCTTACAAGACTTAAAATAGCGTTTTATTTACCACTTTAAGTACAATTACTCTCCCAGACATTTATTTACTCTTCCTTTTAAAACTGAGTTGCTTTAATATGTTCAAACTCGTGGCCTTATTGATTTAAAGGGATCTGGCGCGCGTATGAAATCCTAACCTTAAAATTGTGCCGGTTTTGTGATTGCTGGATTTAGTGACTTCGTTTTAATTTAAAATACTTGTCACTAATATTTTCCATTTTAAATATGTCTTCTAGTTTTCATTCATTCATAAAGTAGGTACACGGACTGCACTGGTTCACTAAATCAGCAATCAGTTTATTGAGCAGATGGCGTGTTTTCTCCGATTATGGAGGGGGTAGAATTAGTTTTAATAAAGTCATCAAAAATCCAACAGGCATTTCTTTTAATCAAATTGACTAAATTAAAACCTTTGAACTTTAAAATATTCTTAATTTACTCTTTAAAAAGTAAAAACTATGTTTTAGGATTTAATGTGGAATTTCATTGAGCATATAGGCTTAAGATAAAATAGTTTTCTTAATGGGTTTTAATGACTACATCAAGGATACTCCATAAAACTACATTAAAACCATTTGTTCCAAAATGGATTGTTTTAAAACCAACTTGCTATTTAATTCTTTAAAAAGGCAAATTAGTTTTAAAATAGCCAATGTCAAGAGTATTATAAAACTAGTATAAGATCAATAGGGCATTAGGAGCAAACAGTTTTTTATTTTAATTTAAAGAGTGCATTAAATCCTTTGCATAAGAATCAGTGGTCTTTAAGAACTTTTTGTTTATCTTAAGGTAATTTTAAAACCACTATCATTTTATTGAACATGTTAAAGCACTTTTAAAACCTAAATAAATCAAAAGTATCTTAGAGTTGTTACTTGGGTTACTTTCAAAGAAAAGTGTAAAGACCTTCATTAACTCATTTTTCTCACAGAATCCAAATTTTGAATTGAAAAAGCATCTGTTTAAGAAATATGACATTTTACTTTGTTTTTTTTTTTAAATTAAACCATGTATATTTTTAAATATTTTGGAGAATATTTTAAAATATTCCGATTCTTCTGATTTCAAAAATATCAACATGCGTCATATCAAAAAGTTTTTGAAATATCTGGTGTTAAAATATCATTAATTATTCTGTTAAATGTAGTTGCCATCGAAAAGAATACAAAGAATTAACCATGACACGTACTGATGTTTGAAGAACATTACTTTGGACGAGTTTTTTCAGAAATGCAGCTATATTGTTATCAAAGGCAACTACGTTTAATAAAATCATTAACGACATTTTAGTACCAAAATCCAAATATCACTATTTTAGTAAACAGAAAAATGAGGAAAATCGAATTATTTTAAAATATACAGGGTGTTCTATTTAAAAATACAAAGCAAGATGTCATATTTCAAACATGATACACAATTGTTTTTTTGATTCAAAATTTGGATTCTGCGACCAAAATTAGTTAATGAAGGTCTGTACACCTTTTTGTTAACTTAAAAAAATAACCAAGTTATTAATATAAAAGGATATTTTCGCATGATGACCATGTACTTTGACAAAATAAAAAAGAAACTAAGTTGCCATTTGAAAAAATAAATATGGTTGCCATTTATAATGCAAAACAAAAGCAAAATCAGCAAAGAGACCGGAAATAAAAAGGCAACAACTTTTAATACGGTTATTTTTACATTATATCGATATTCGAACAATTATAAGCATTATGTGTTAATTTTTTACCACTCTATATAACTCCATAAATACTGTGCACTAATAAAAAATATCTGAACACGAGAACGAACTGTGCAGATCGAAGCCAGACCACTAGATACAAGACTAACAGTATGCGCAGTTTACAGTCGCCCGTCTGTTGCCAGCAAGATGAGGCGACCGCAGCGCGAATGTCCTAAGCTTTTACAGTAGGTTAGGATATTGCCTTGCTCAAGAAGGAGGTCTTCTTGAGCATCTAATTTGAATTATTTATTTATTTACGTTTTTTTTTTTTTGAGTTGGTATTATTTATCTTTATTATTTATGAGAATATTAACTTGTTTTTAGAATCACTTTTCGTTTAGAAAAAAAGACAATATTTGATTGTGTGGCACTTCTGATATTTTCCATGATTTTAGTAAATACGTTAATATGCAAAGATTTCTTTAGACGAACGAGCAACACTCTTCACCGCAGCTTTAGCGAAATTGAACTGAAATCTACTTTGTCTCGTATGCTCCTCCCAGCAAGAGCTCTGACGCAATGTTAACTTTCGTATGGACTTCGTATTCAAACGGGCAACTGTAAACTGCGCATACTAGTCGTGTATCTAGTGGGTTGGCTCTATCTGTATGTAATAAGAAAGTATATACATATATCCGGAAGGGTATGCAATGCACAAAGTATAAATCAAGAAAATAAAAACAGAACATATACAAGATAATACAGTATGTAATATTAAAGCACAATGCTAAAATCGTAGCATAATTTGTAAATCGTATTATAAAGTGTGCTGTAAGTAGGTGAATACAGAATCGCAAACAAAAAAGTGGAAAACAAATTTTAGGTTCAATTTAAAGCTCTGTTATTAACTATGTAATTTTACAATAAGGAAATTCCAAAAGATTTGCAGTCCTTAATAATAAACATATATTTTTTGGTCATAAAAAGTATTATAATTTTTACATTAACAAAACCACTGTGGTCTAGTGTAGTAAGGCACATTAAAAGTACATAAAGTTTCACTTATAATCCTGTCACTCTTCTAAAATAGGGCTGTGCAGCTGAAAAAAAAGTTAAAATTAATTGATGCAAGTATACATATTTAATCCGAGATTTAACCATTAACGGGCATGCAGTTATTTCGATGTCTACATTTCACCTTAGTGTAACAGTAAAATTGTAGACTACACCGAGGAATATGATGCAGTGAATATTACTGCATGTAGACAAAGTTTAATTCAATAATCCCTCAGATTAATTATTAAACAGAATAATCCCATTATATGAACCGTTGCACGTTACTCATGAGATGTGACATCAAATCGTACTACATTTACATGATGGTTGTTTTACACTCAGATTATGAATCTGAAGTTTTAAAGTAACAATGCTGTTTTCATCAGATATCCAACTTAAATTTACAAATCGCTGTTAAAATGTTTCTGCTAGTAATATCGAAAAATTAAAACATGGTTCATATTAAATACCATATATATTTAATATATAAAATTGCAGGCAATAATGATGTGTGTTTTTGTTGTTAGAAAATATGATTATTTAGTTTCATAAAATGACCCCAAATAAAATATTCATACTTCTTAAGTAAAAATAAAGATGCGCATCATTATAGCCTGCAATTTTATCTATTAAATCCATTTAAGAGAAATCATTTGTTTTCATTTTTCGTTCTCAATAGAAAAATTTTAACAGCGGTTTAAAGTTTTATGTTGGTTATCCT
Source organism: Rhamnusium bicolor (assembly GCA_029963845.1). Taxonomy (NCBI): domain Eukaryota; kingdom Metazoa; phylum Arthropoda; class Insecta; order Coleoptera; family Cerambycidae; genus Rhamnusium; species Rhamnusium bicolor. The sequence continues at coordinate 929,918 of JANEYF010005081.1, read as the reverse complement.
GGCGACAGGAATGCTAACGCTGCCTTAATGACTGTTTATTTCGAAAACTTTAAATTTGAAAATAAAAAACCATACCACTTAAATTTATTGTACAGTTGATAAAATTATCGGTAATTTATTTTTACTTGGTATTATTACCGTAACATTTCCGGTAAGATGTCTGTCATTATTAAAACTTGAGTATCAAAAAAATCGAGAAATTATACCAAATACATAGGCATTTTCAGATATGTACTGTCTGTAATTATTATTATAAGTTTAAAATTGTAAATATCATATCAAAACAATGAATATAGTCTAAGCAATAGCGTGCAAATTCGACGATGAAAGGTTACCGTCTGCCAGTCGATAATCAAAGAGACCTTATGAGTACCATACTTTTTTCTTTTTTGAAATTTTTGGTATGGCAGCCGGATACGGAGGGAAATATATATTTTTTTAATTGAATGGTTACCGATATTTGTCCGCATAGGTAGTTAGTATATGTATTCCATGTACCCCAATACGCTGGCAGACAAAACTTCCGATCGGCGCTCGGTAACAGGAAATTGCAAAAAAAAATTTAGTTACCGGATCAAACCTAGCGCAAAATGTTTGTTTTGGTGTATACAGTACTGTTGTACCATAGTGGCAGACATTTCTATTGGTCTGTTTTTGAGCAATGTAATATTACCAGCTTTCAACTCTTAACCCAGCTGGAAGGCTGCCGTCATTTTGACGTCATTTTTCGGTCAACACAGACGTTTTGTGTAATTACCTCAATCGGCTGGTTAGCTTTCAGAGTTAATTTTACGGGCTACAAGTCGGGGTATGCCTAGATAAGTAGTTGCTGCGTGGCTATGCATTATGCAATGGTGTAATTTTTTTTTATCGATATTTTTCGCAAAACATTTTTAGTTTTAATTACTATCAAAGTTCTGAAGTAGTGAATATAATCACTCTTTTATTAAAATGCAATCAGAATTGACTGAATTGACTAACCAAAAAGCCACGGCACCTGGATTGTTTTATAATTTTTTTTGTTGAACAGATTAGTTTTTAAAAAATATTGTTTTTTTAATCATATTCTTTAATAATTGTATTTTATTGCATCTAATCTATATTAAAACCGAAGTACCTGTAATTAAACATAATCTCATACCATACTATAGTCAGGGTGGCCAGATTATGATTTTGCGGAACAAGAAAATAAGAAAATTAAATGTAGAAATTATAAATACTGATTTATTATACAAGTTGTCTATTTAAGTGGGAAAAAAGTCTCTGAGTAATTATAAGAGATACAAGGTAACAAAAGGCAAATTGGCATCCTTAACAAGTTACATCTACATATAAGTATATAGCATGCAAAAGTACCATTATATTGGATATGAAAAATAAAGCAATATAGTGAAATTATTTGAAAACCATAAAAAATATGGAAATAAAAAAAATAGTTCACCGTTGAAACATATTCTAGGACATATTTACTGCACCTCAAATGGAGGCAGTCCCTAGCATTCCAGGATGTCTGGCCACTTAGTTGATGTTAGTTTCAAGAAAAATAACGGTTGAAAACTTAAGAATAATTTTAAAACATATTACCTACTTGAATAATATAAAAACGATAATGAATTACGACACTAATTACTAAGTTTACTTACAGCTTCTGCAACATAGATCCACTGTAATGCTTGTATAATTGAATCATTTTCGCTGGGAATTTTATCCCAATTCCAAAAAGTTATATTTGTAAAATTGTTAATCACATAGAACTTTCGTTCATCTTTATCTCTTGCTGGTTTAATGCTTTCATGTAAAACTAAACCTAAATATCCTTCAGGCATATCTACTTTTTTTCCTCGGAGAGGGTATCCTCTAAACGAGCCTTTGAAAGCTGAAAATTATAACCATTTACAAGATTTGAGGTTCTGTTTTAATTTTAAAACTTACTCTTATCCTCAGTCGTTTTAACATAATTATCAAAATATTTCGCCACCTTAGCATCACAATCTGCATGAATCTTAAATGGAACACTTTGAATATTACTATTTTTTGAACTAAGATCTAAATTATTTTTCCCGCTCTGTATATGTATGGTAGCCATTTTTTAAAATCAGTGTGTGTTCATAAAAGGTATGTTCGCCGATGTTACTTGTTTTACTCTAAGTATGACGTCATCAAGCATTTTTAGTTCAATAATGATCTTGCTGGAAATGGCAACTAGCGAACAGCTTTTCTCCTTTATATTTACTCCTCGTCTGGAGCAACAATAAAAATGTTTAGTTTGAATAGAATATGATGACGTTGTTGTCCACTAGGGAACAAAGATCAGGTAAAAATGTCTTGTTTAGGGCAAGTATTGGCCACCGGCGAACAGACCTAACGTTAACTCCATTAACTGAGAGTAGATTCTACATATTTTAAGCTCAACACATTCATGATTCATGAATCAAGATGCCTTGGAGTTAACTTCATCTCGGCAGTTCGAAAATGACAGTGTGAAATTAACCCAGAGAACTCATTTTATTCGCCTACAGCCTGTTCAGAAAAAAAAATTCCAAGTAGAGTTTAACACAGAGTAAACTTGTTGCTGTTTACTTTTGTTCCCGTGAGTTAAATTTGACGTTTTTAAATTGTTTTAACTTATTTACGTATTAGAAATATCTGATGTGGCCAGCACATAACTTATACCAGTATATATCATGATATAAAAACATTCTATTTAATTCTTCACTTACCTCAATTAAATTTTAATATCGTACCTTGAAATGTTTCATTAAAATTTTTAAATAATTATCAGCGTCATTCCGATACTGTCAATAATTCATGTAATATATTTTAATAATTTCTTGACATTGACATTTTTATAACTAGACAGTTCAAACTCTTAAATTTATCCTGACCGCATTTTATGAGGTCAAATGTGTAAAAAAATTCAGCTTACATCAACTTTATTTAAGTGCTTGGAAAATATATCTTATTGGCTTGATATAGTAGATATGATTTATAATATTTCATTAAGAATATATTTCTTTGTAAAGGCAACTACAAAAAAGTTTGGGTCCCCTGGACCTTCTTTCAGCTGGCCAATTTTGCTCATCATCGAATTTATCATTGTCTTTGGTCTTCAGAACATATGCATCAAATTTGAAAGCTTTATCTCAAAAACTGTGGCTGCTATCGCGATACTACAGACATGCAGACAGATTTCTTTCCATAAAGTTATGTTTCTTTTTATTTATAGGTTCATCCACAAATGCAATAAAAAATTATATTTTTTTCCCGAACTTGTACCTTTTTACTATCTTATACCTAATATAAGGAAGTATAGTAATCGTGATTTTTTTCGACCTCGAGATTTTGATTTGTGTGTGTGTGTGTGTGTGTGTGTGTGTGTGTGTGTATGTGTGTGTGTATGTGTGTGGCGGTGGGGGGTGCGTGCATGCGTGTGCGTGTGTGCACGTGTTGGTGTGTGCGCGTGCGGGTGTGTGCGAGCGCGTGTGCGCGTTTGCGCAGGTGCACGCGCGCTCGCGGGCGTGTCCTTATGCGAATTAAATATCTTGAAACTCGAACTTGGTTTTTAAAAAAAATTTATTTTATTATAAAAAACACAAGTTAAAATAAACACAAATAAACTGAAGTAATTCGTTAAGCGACAGGAGAGGAATGATAGTAACTGAACTTAATTTAGAATAACAATGGTATATACAGGGTGTTTACAAACTTGGGAATTATTTTTTGAGGATAAGTACATCTTGATATAATAAATCGTATAGTGCATAAGAAAACCTTAAATATTAGAAAAAAATAACTGACCTTTCTCAACAAAAAAGTGCGAACATGTTGAGAACTGCTGGAATCTAAGTTGAATGACCGTGTGTCAAATACATCATATGGCACAATCACTGTTCGATGTTGCCACATCCTTTAACACACAAAATCTTGTTGCTGTAGAACATTAATTAACTCTTTTTACATGAAAATGGATATAGTTTATTTCCTCACAGGGCACCATATAATCCGATTAGACGTACGGTTTGCTTAGCGAATGAATGCACACATTCTTAAAGTTGGATTGTCCTCTACCAAATTTAAAATGTTTTCCCTCAGCGTTCAAAGACATATGAGGACCTCACATCACGTTTTTGACGGGGTCGTAACTGACAAATATCGTGTGATCGTTGCACAAGAGTTACAAATCATATGGCATTTGGTTCACCTATTTGGAAAACGTTCCGCATACAAACAGCCGACGTATTTGACATTTACCGTAAATATTAACATTGACTAGTTCATTATTACTGTTACTAATGAAAAAAACACTGTAAAACGGATCAAACGAAGGTTGAAAACAAACACTATTAAATAACAACAACCACAGAATTTTATGTTTTGTTCTTCATCTTTATTCTGTCAAAAGTTGTCATTTCTCAATCTTTTTTTGAGATTTGTCATTTTGTTTTGTTTTGATTTCGTGCCTATCAGGAAATTTTTGTTTTATCTATTTTTCAGTTTTTTTGCGGCACAATAATAGGAAAAGTATATCGAAATTGTGTTTTATGTAAAAACTGAAAACAAAGTCATATCTGGAAGAATATCACGTGACATTTCACAGGTTAGAATTGTTTTATTTTTATATTGTTCAAGCATTATCTGCTAAATCTAACCATCTACATTAACTATACATTGAAGTAAATATTTAATGAAAAAATTTAATCGTATAGGTTACCCAGTGACGAGAGCCAAAATGTATGGGTACAAATACGTATGAGGTTTTTCAAGTACAGACATTATACATACACTATTCATATGTTCAAAACATTTTATGAACGAAGCCTACATGGATCCAAAACTCAAGAGTCTGGGAAACCATTACAATCAAGAGCGGGAGCTTTTCCATCTATAGCGGTGTCCAATCCAATCGTGACAATGGAAGTTTTAAGGGCACAAGGTATAGTATTTATTAAATCAAGATAGCAGTATTTGGAGTCTTGTCAGGTTAAAGAAATTAATGATTTTCATTCTATACAATTCGTCCCTTTAAAACAATTTTATATCACATACAGTCTAAAATGTATCGACAACTAAATTGAATAAAGCAGCTTGCCTCAGTTTTTATGTTAACTTATAGTGGAGGGAATTTTACCAATGTTCTTAATACAATAATTTGATCTATGCTTTTATTTTTAAAGGTATTTTAAATATAACGTAAAATAATTGTGCCCATTAAAATTTTTTTAAAATTGGGTCCTTTCCTATAAATATTAAAATATTTTCTTGGTAGATAACAAGATGTATATGTAATAGTTATAACCACACTTTCAGGTTTTTGGCATGACAATTATAATATCTTGAGTGTCATATATTAAATAAAATTAAATTATCAAAATTTTAATGCCTCGTGTTAAAAGCTAGATAACATTCAACGAAAAACTTTCATTTATAACGTATGTATATTACAATATTTAATTTTCTTTTTAGTCATCCCTGCCATGTACATTAGAAGATCTGGTTTCCCAAAAATCAAAGAGTAGAAGACAGGAAGTACTCTCAAGAAATCTGGCGGTTTGCACTGACTCTCCAATTCTATTCTTCTAGAGCTTACAACTACTTTCGTAGACTTGAGAAAATCTGTTACCCTATCTAATAACAAAGCTCTTGTGCATCTTTAATAGTGACAAGTTAGCATTCTATTATCATCGTTTTTATTAATATGGCTGCTATTATTATTAATCTTTTTGTATTGTTTAATTAGTGCATAAATTCTTTATGTTCAGTAAATACTGTTTAAATGAATTGTGATCAATTTATCACTGTAGTGCATTGTTTTATTACCCTATTATGAAAAGAATTTTCATTATTGCATTTATAGATTTTTCTTACTTTTGGTTGAACATTTATATGAAATCAGGCAGGAAAGTGAGACTTCTGCGAAACTGTTTTCAATTTTCAGCTATATATCGTTAATATTTTCGACGACCACAAACAGCTGAACTAAAATTTAATACTTATAAGGCTTAATTCATAAAATCTTAAGATTTCATAAATTCAAAGATATTTATGTATGACTATATTGTAAAGTACTGTTGTGACATAGTTTTCCGGTCATAAAGTACCTCTTTATAATATTAGTAGAATAAAGTAACTTTATTTTACTAGTACTATAAAGAGGTACTTTATGGCTGCAAAACTATATCATAAACAGTACACAGCATACTTCACTCCTTTCTCATAGAATAGATTCAAAATTTATAAAATGAACGTTTCTCCATAATGAGTTAATTTTAGCAGTCGAACATAAAGCTTTATATGCAACTCCTCCATATTACAGCTTTATTGAATTCATCCTTTTTATGGCCTTGGTCACTACATTCAACTCACATATAAACGACTTGCTCAATAAACCCTTATATTATGGACTTATTACATAAACAGCTATTATAATAAATAAAGTTAAACTCAATATATTATATTTTGTTCTCCAATAAATTCAGAAATATAGAGTAAATAAGGAAATAAAACCTACACTTAAATATTGTATAACTACATACCAAAAGTAGGTACGTTAAAATCAACCTAGTAAGAAATATAGTTTTAAACATTATAAAATTAATAGTTATTGTGGTTGATTAAATAATATTCTTGCACAACTGTTTTCAAGGTAGTTATTTTTCATTTTCAGATTCTTTATTTTTCGTGGCAGAATATAACTTTCTTCTGGACTTCTGTTCTTTCTTATTTCAGTATATTTCTTTATAATCTCAGGCGAAACACTGAAACAATTTATTTAATGAAAATTTTATGGAGTACTTATTGATATAAAAAACTTACCCATAAATATGAATACTTTGAATAAAAACTCTCTTCCTATTAGAGCTACTGTCAGTCTCGTCACCAATTAATTTTGCTAAAAATAAGTACATAAATTAACAATACATATATTTTATTATATTTAAGCAATATCTTACACCAAACATCTTTTTAATTTCAATGTTATTCATAATCGAAGAGTGTCATCATGAAGATGTCTGTGTAGAACTAAAAGAGGACGATTGTGTCGTTAGTGAAATGACATCAATAACAGTAGACACTTGTAGCCTTATTTTTCCTTTGTTCACTTGTAGATGGAACATACATATTTTGGTCCATACAAATTTCTGTCGCAGTTTCCTTTGTGAGTTGCAAATTTTGCACTGCATCAGCTTTCAGGAAAACTTTATCTCAGTTCCATAAAATCACCTTCTTTGAACTGTTTGAAGCAAATAAATTTATTCTCTGACCACTGCCTCTGATCGCTTTCCCCAAGCACTTCCGATCACTTCTCCAACATCGCTCCTTTAGGAAATCTAAAACACGTAATTTGTAGAATTGAAAAAAAATAACAGATCAAAACTAACATACCTCTGAAAAGTGATCCCTTTAGGTTTAAAATGTTTTACCTTAGAACATTATTCCAGTGCATAAGACGTTGTTTACAAATGTTTTTTATAAAAGTACCAAATACAATTTGCACAATAAAAAAATATATTATTTTCACTACACAAAGTATTAAAATATCCTATCGTAGTCATAGAAAGTCGCAAAAAATTCATATAATGAAAGAAATCGCACTATAACTACAGAAAACCATTAAATGATGGAATGACATTTCTAGTCTAATGGAAATGGCGTCGCCAATGATGCCACCAGATTTTTCGATGCGCAAACGTCCAATCTCCCTAAGCGTATGTGTACAGACTCAGGGACGGACTCGCCCAGCCGGCAGGTTGGCAATTACCGACGGGGCCAAACACTTCTGGGGGGGCAAACTACAAACTGAAACAATGTATTTTTCCTTTTCCTTTGTAGGAAATTATTTTCCATTAACAAAGTCAAAAATATTTATATGGCCACCGGGCGCCAGCTAGTACAAGTGGTTTACTCTTTACTAGTGTAACCAACGATTCGCAAGAAGCTGAAAGATGTAAAATTGGCACTAGTAGCGTCATCCATCCCATATTTGCGAGGTTGTTAGTCGCGCGCTTCTCGGTCCTGTAAGTAAATTAGACCCCACCTCCCCAGGCGTTCTATACATTGTGCAATTTTTTATCGATGCAATAACTATTGGTCACTTTTGACCTGCTGATCTATATGGTATCATGCGGATTCGGTTCGTCTCTCACAGTCCTGTCAGTGAGTGGTGTGTTAGATGATTGTGTGTATTAACAGTTATTTATGTACCAAAGTGAGTGCTTCAGTCCCAGAAATCATGCTAGGGACTAAAACACACTTTACTCCCGAGGTACATACAACATTTTCCACGAGCGGGCACTATTTTAACTTAAAAAAAAATGAAATGTAAAAATTAAAGAATAGTAATTGGCCCCAAAGCTTTTTAGGTATTCTTGTCCTGAAGTGGGTTGAAACCTTTGACGCGCGTTTCGCCAACCAAGTTGACATCACCTGGGAATGAATATAACTGTTTTAACATCATATAATGTCTGAACGTTGGCATCATCTGGAGATGCCTAAAACAGTATTAATCATCCTCAGATGAGTGCAGGATATGGTGTTTGAGTGTTTCGTGTTTCATGGAAAACTATGTCAGTGTTAAGTATTGCAAGGATACTTTAATTGTCTATTTGACATTATCTTTTATTTATTTCTGTTTGACATTTAGATTGCTAAATATTACTAATTACCAAATATTGCGAACTGTGAAAATTACCATATTAATATTAATTTTGATTTGAAATAAGTTATATTTTATGGTTTATATTTGATTCTTATTTTTTTCATTCTTTCTACCATTAAAAGTTTGACATAATTACAAATATTGCCTATGGGGCCGATTGAGGTCAGTTCGATCCTGTGTAGAGTTTACAAATGGTGATATAATCGTTGTTTGTAATTTAGTGATATTACAGGTCCCTAGATTATAGGTTGGCTTGCGAGGTTGTGAATTTCGTGATCTCTGTATGTCAAATGTCAAATGGAAATTGGAAATTTTTAAGATGTGAAAAAAATTTACCACAACGTACTCACAAGTCACAACGTATTTCTTTTTTTTTGTGCATAGAGAAACTAAAAATAAAATATTTGTGTGTTTGTATGTGAAGTGAATATGCATCGAAACTCCCGTCAGCTGTAATATCGAATAAGCACAAACGTCGTTTACTTAACAGAGAACGTGTTTTAAGTGTATAACGCAGTTTTAAAAACTAATATTAATGATTACTGAACAATAAGATTTGAACAACAAGATTAGTTTTAAAACAAATCTTGTTTTATTTCGTTAATTTGTGTTCTCAAAATAGACGTTTGTATTTTATGGAATTGTCTCGTGATATGGAAAAAGTGTCATATTGGTTTAGATCCATCAGCCGAAACCCGGTTTAGATGCTTTTATACTTTCAAAAAGAAGACTTCACTACAAATGGTGATGCATTTCCAAATATTACACATGGAAATATTGTTAATTATTTAGTTTTTGAGTGTAGTGCCTACACAAAGAAAGAATTATGTGAATTATGTTTGTGGTTGGGTTTGATGCATTTCCAAATATTGCACATGGAAATATTGTTAATTATTTAGTTTTTGAATGTAGTGCCCTACACAAAGAAGGAAATACTTATGTGCGTTTGTGGTTGGGGAAGGAAGTCTTTTAAGGAATTTTCTGCAAGAGAAGTTTTTTGCAAAGGTAAAAATAAGTTCAATTATCAGGGATTTCTTCACTATAATTTATTATAGTAGATTGGGAATATTTCCATTTTTAAATTGTACAATGCTCACAAAGATGTAAATATTTTGAATTCTCCATTTTGTATTTGTACGAGTATTTCCATAAAAACACAGATATTATGAAAAATAACAAATTTAATAATGTAAAAAAATGTAAATCAATCAATCAATAGTGAGAAAAATGTTTTAAGCTGTAGTTAGATTCTTTAAAACAATTCAACCCATGGGTTATGTTGCACTTTTCTGGCTGTTACAAGACGTTTAATTTTCGAGTAAAATATTTAATTTAAAAAAATGAGTACAATTTGATCGGTAGCATAGTTAGATGTTATTTATCTAATTCTATTGGAACAAGAAAAAAATTGTCGCTAAATAATGGGCGTTGAGATAAAATTTGGCAACACTGCCAGAGCCATAGACATTATTATATGTCTATGGCCATTACTTTCGCATACAGCTAGCTTCGTCAGCGGTTCTCAAACAATTTGATGTATTATTTAAAATATTTTTTTTTGCCACTTCTGAATAACATTTACTAAGGTAAATTTTTAGCAATCGACTTCTTTTACCAAGTACTACCTCCCATTAAAAATATATTCCCAAGTTCGTAAACACCCTGTATACTAACCATTTGATTAGCACAGCAAGTGCTGATATAAACAATAGGCATTTATTACAATGATATTACTTGCGTGTGGGTGTGTGTGTCTGTCTCGCAACTGAGTATTTTCATCAGTCTGGCGGTTTCCGATAGGGAGTTTATTACCCCACAATAGTCCGCCAGCTTTTTTTCTTGCTACACCTTAGTTCCTTTTTAAAAGGTGTGTGCGTGTCCGAGTGCGCGCGGGCGTGGGTGCGTGCGTGCGTCCGTGCGTGCGTGCGTGCGTCCGTCCGTGCGTGCGTGCGTGCGTGCGTGCGTCCGTCCGCCCGCGATAACTCAAAAATGGAAGACTTCCTAAATTTGGCGGTTAAGATTGTCTACATTTTAGGTCACACATTAAATTTGGTGAATGTGGTACCATCAGAAAGACAATGAATGAAAGAAGAAAAAGGAAAAAAAAAGAAAAATTTGTATTGCATTTCTGGACGAACCTCGTTGATTGATAATGAAAAACATAACTTTATGGAAAAAAAAATCTATCTGTATGTAGTATCGTGACAGCAGCCACAATTTTTGAGATAAAGCTTTCAAATTTGGTACACATATTCTAAAGGCTAAAGACAAGGATAAATTCGATGAAGAACAAAATTGGCCAGTCCATGGGACCCAAACTTTTTTGTATTTGCCTTTACTAAAAAATATATATAATCTTGATGAAAGATTATAAATCATGTCTACCATATCAGGCCAATAGAATACATTTTCCAAGTACTTGGTAATGGTAATGGTGGGGGAGGCTGACGACTGGCAAGTAGGGCGCAGACGGGCCCGTTTAACCAACTCCTAGCCGTCCCCTCAGCTATGCGCTTCTCTTGCTCCCTCGTCGAATCTTTCCGATCTTATGATGATGGTCAGGATGTCACTCATTGCGAGGGAGCTCATCTCCCCCTTAGAAGCGCCTCAGAACCAAAGGTACTATGTCTCAGGCGCCCAAACGCTTCACACTGTCCCAGGAAGTGGTAAGATGTTTCTTCACTACTCCCACATCCTGGACATGTGGGGTCTTTCTCAATACCTATCAATGATAGATGCCTCCTAAGTCTGCAGTTGCCTGTCAGAACTCCGATTAAAAGATTCTTCGACTCCGGCCCAGTAACCAGGCCGATCTCGATTTGTTCGGCCCCGACACAAAATCTCGGGTTTTCCTGCGGGCCCTGTTGGTCCTCCAATGCTTCCTCAGTGTATCGTGGGCCCACTCATTGAGGGCCGTTGTGACCTACCTTCTTGCAATGCCTAACATAGGCTCAGGCCCGAGACTGGGTTCCTCGGCTCCAAGTCTAGCCAATTCATCGGCCTTCTCGTTGCCTGGAACTCCGGTATGTCCCGGGACCCGCACTAGTCTCACTTTTTATGCCTGGCAAGCTCTTCTAGGGCATCCCCACACTCCTGGACGAGAACTGATCTCGTCCTGGGGAAGCACACTTCTTTTAGAACAGCCTGGTTATCGGAGCAGATGTATATCATCTAGTCGGCCCCATTTCTAAGCTCAACTTTACCCGCCACCGCTGGGATGGCATAAACCTCTGCCTGGAAGACGGTGTACGAACCTAGAGCAAAGCTCTCCTGTACTTCTTTGCCTTCCAGATATATTCCCGCCCCGGAGGACGGTCTAGTGGCCACCCGAGATCCATCTGTGTTATATACCAGTCCGGGGGTAGTCAATTCTTCCTTCACTCCACTCCTCCCTACTAGGAAGAGTGAGAGTATAATTGCTTTCCAACCTTAGCTGATCTGTCGCTTCTCTCACCTTTAGGACAGAGATGGGGATTTCCCTCTCCGCCAGTCCAGCAATTGCTGCGTGACCTTCAGCTCTACCTGAACACTGCCAGCTCCCAAAATCCCGCATTCTCAGATAGACCGCCATAGCCTCCCTCTTTATCCGCGAGGGAAACGTTGGTAGGCCTAACAGAACCTCCAGAGCAGCTGTCGGTGTCGTCCTCATTGCGCCAGTGATCCTTAGGCAGGCTAGTCTCTGGACTTTTGCCAGCTTTCGGGACATAGTCGCTCTGTTTATGCTCGGCCACCAGACCACAGATCCATACTGAAGCCTCGGCCTGATGACCGCCGTGTAGAGCCAATGTAGGATCCGTGGGTTGAGGCGCCAGTTTCTACCTACCGCTCGGCGCAATTGCCAGAAGTTTGCAGTAGTCTTTTTGATGACGTTGTCGATCTGCGACCCCCATGACAGTTTACTATCTAGGGTCACTCCCAGGTATCTAACCTCCTGTGCAAGCGCGAGAGGTTTACCATACATGGTTGTTGCCCTAAAATCCTCTATTTTCCTTCTCTTCGTGAAAAAGATCATCTCAGTCGTGGATGGATTGACTGAGAGACCTGTTTCGCCGCACCATCTTTCTATTATTCTACAAGCTACCTGCGTTCTGTTGCAAACGACGTTTACGAAGCGGCCGGTCACTAGAAACAGCCAGTCGTCCGCATATGCCTGCGCATAGAATCTTTCCGAAGTTAGGCGCTCCAAGAGACCATGCATTATTAGGCACCATAGATGGGATAATTAGCTGCCTTGTGAACAGCCGCCCCTCACTCCGACGTGCAACTGTCAGTCTCCCAAAGCAGCACTAACTCGTCTCTCTTCCAACGCAGATTTCACCCATCTGACCAGTACTGGAGCAGTACCTCTAGTCCGAAGAGCATCGCGGATAGTAGTAGTTCTTGCTTTATCAAAGGCTCCCTAAATATCAAAAAATACAGCTAGGGTGACATCCTTATGCAGGAGGGCCCTTTCTACCTTATGTGCGACGGCGTGAAGGGATGACTCTGTAGACCTCCCTCGCCTATATGCGTGCTAATTCTTGTGAAATGGGTACCTGGCTAGATCCCCTTCCAGCAGATATCTGTCCACTATCCGTTCCAGTGCCTTTAGCAGGAAGGACGTGAGACTGATCGCCCTAAAAGATTTGGCAACGGTGTAGTCCTTTTTCCCACTTTAGGGAAGAAGATCACTTTAGCTAATCTCTAGGCCAGGGGAACATATCCCAGACTGGCCAGAAATATTCCTCTTAAATGCGGTAGAAGAATATCTACACCCTTCTGAAGCAGAGCTGGGAAGATCCCATCTGGCCCCGCTGCTTTAAAGTGCTTCTGCTCGTTCACTGCCCAGACTACCGCTCCATCCTTTACAATCTCCTCGGCAAGCCGCCAGTCAACTGGTGGCTTCGGCTCTTCCGAGGGTACTGCCACGGCAGCGCTTTCGCCTGGAAAGTGAATTTCTAAGAGGTGTCTTAATGACTCCTCCTCAGAAGTAGTCCAAGTCCCATCTTGCCTTCGTAGTGTTCCTATTGTCTCCCTTGTCTCGCAGCTGAGTATTTTCATCAGTCTGGCGGTTTCCGGTAGAGAGTTTATTACCCCACAATACTCCGCCAGCTTTTTTTCTTGCTACGCCTTAGTTCCTTTTTAAAATTTCTCCTAGCCTCCTTAAAGTCGTTCCACGAGGAATCCGTCCCTTGCTTGACGGCTCGATTGTTAGCACGTGTGGCCGTCCGGTGCAGGTCATCAAATGACCTACTCCACCATCGGGTCCTACGTACTCCCACCGCCTTGAGTGGACAGGCTTCCTCATATGCTGAGACTATATGACTTTCTAGGCTGGCTACCTTTATGTTTAATTCCTCAGGGAGGTAATCCTCCCCCATGGTTCGTCTTGAAGACTTGCCAGGGTGAGGAGATACCTCTCCCAGTCGGTTTCCTTGGATTTCTTCGGAGGGTGTCCTCTGTGCTGTCGGACCCAATCTCAATTCTAATCATCCTGTGATCAGACACAGAGATATCCTAAGTTACCCTCCAATCACAATTTTTTTCCATCAGACTTTGAGAGACCATAGTAATATCAATCACCTCCTGGCAGATACAGTTGATAAACGTTGGCTATTTTCCTCTGTTCATTATAGGTTTGTTGACGCCAAGTACTCTAGTATCCTTGGTTCCAAGTTGCGGCAGTGGCACCAACTGCACATCCTTGGCTACTATACATGTTCTTGGTCGGTCGTCCTCTCCTTCCTTTCCGACTATCACCGGGGGATTCCTAGTCCCCTCACTCGATTCGTGAAAACGTAGAGTTCCTAGATTAGTACAATTTCTCCAATTTTACCTGTCAAGATGTTCATCAGTCCCCCAGTGGCATCCTGACCGCTGAAATTTATTTGACTCACCCGCAATTGGTCCATGGGGGGGGTCTGCATGGGGCGGGTTTGGGTGACCTATTTCCCTTTCTTCTCGGTCGGCCTCGATATATCGACCCCCCAAGTACTGAAATAAAGCTGATGTAAACTGAATTTTTTTACAAATTTGACCTCATAAAACGGGGTTAGGATATATTTAACAGTTTCACATTTGAAATGTCAAATTTAGTTACAAAAATGTCAATGTCAATAAGAAGAAATTATTAAAATATATGACATGAATTATTATTGAGAGTATCGAATAACGTTGATAATTATTTAAAAATTTTAATGAAACATTTCAACGTATTAAAATTTAATTGAGGTAAGTGAAGAATTAAATAAAATGATTTTTTTATATCAGGATGATATAGACTGCTAAGAAAGTTATGTACTGGCCACATCAGATATTTTCTTCTTTCATTCATTATGTCTCTTCTGGTGGTACCACATTCACCAAATTTAATGTGTCATCTAAAACTAAAATATTGTTGACAATAACTGCCAAATTTGGGAAGTCTCCCATTAGCTCATTCGCTCACACACACACACACGCACGCTCACACACACACGCGCGCTCCTTCGCTCGCTCACACTCACTCACTCACACACACACACTCACACACACACACACACACTACTCACACACACTCACACGCACGGGCACACACAAACACATTCGGAAAATAATAGTTAGAATGGATTCAGGAGGGTTCAAAACGTATATATCAATCAAAATCTCAAGGTCGAAAAAAATCACGAATACTATACTTCCTTATATTAGGTATAAGAAAGTAAAAAAAGATGTCTTAAAACCTATTTCTATAGGTAATTTTATTATTCTGTGATTTAAAATACTTCGGCAAAACTCAAGAGTCAAGATTTTGCAGTTATTAGAAAATGACAGCTTCATGAATAAAGAGATAGAATGATCTTATCACAAGTTCATTAACCTAATAACCTAAAAACTTTTGATGACCATCAAGAAGATTAAACTAACGCTTTGAATTATCATGCGTCTGTTGAATAAATTATTAATTGAAATTGAGTAAAACCTGATAAGGAGAAAATCCAAAAATAAGTTATAAATAGTTTATCAAGTGTGATCCTAAACCTTCCAATTTTGAAATTTTAACAAGAAAAAAACTGACGCGCGATGTGATTACATTGTGATAGAATACTGAAGACATTTATCCCTTCCATGGTTGCCAATGGCTGCGTTCAAAGATACCCACAGACGTTGCCAAGATTCCCCAAAGTCGGGGGAGTTTTAGTAAGCTATTCCCCACAGTTTTCCCCACAAATAATAAAAGAGAAATCAAATAAAAATCAGACATAGTACAATTTTTATTAAGAAAAATACAAAAATGAGTTATTTTGTATCAGTCCATATTTTTTTATTTATCATTTTGTTGGAAGGAACGAATCGCAAGCTTCCTCCTTCTCTTAGAATACCTTCTCGAGTAGCCATTAACGCCACCACGATATCTGTGTGCAGCCGATTCCTATTTTCTGTTTTTAAATTTCTTAATACACTGAATTTCCGCTCCACAGATGTGTTTGAAAATGGTAATACCAATAGTAAGTTTAAAACATGCTTTAAACTTGAAAACAAGAATTGTCCTGCACTGTTCTTTAAACTGAAAACTTTGGCCCAGTAATTTTCTGCACTGTCGTTGTCGTTCGTATTTAGCCCATATTGAGAGCGGTTAAGCATAGCATGTGCCCTCCACTCTTCATCCACTTTTTGTCGTGTGACAAAATTATTAAGGATAGGAAAACTTTGAAATACTTGGGCAATCGATTGGATTTCAAATTGTTGTGGTATAGATGGGTTTACTATGGATATCAAATCAAATAAGTGATCACCGTTTGCAAATATCTGTGATCAGTTCTATATAAAAAAGCCTGGCATGTTCTGAAAAAACCTGTTATTTCCGATCGAGGTACATTGCTATCTTTTTTTAAGTTTACTATACTTTCGGTTGCTGTAATACCAATGTATATCTTCTCTAAGTCAACAAAATGTTCTGTATTCTTAAATTCAGCCTTCAGTATGTCGTCACAGGTTTTAATATATGCCATATTCAAGTAACTTGATGATAGGGTTTTCAGAAGATTTTCTATCTCTGGTTTCAATTTATAAAGAAGCGGTGTTTCAGCTTGAAACATAGTATTGAAATCGGTTAGCAATGTGAGTACATAGGACATAAATTCTAAATATACTGTGGTGAATTGGTTGTTCATTGTAGCCAAATCACCGTATCATATAAGGACAAGGTATAAATTTTTTTTCGACAAACGCGCATATGTCTTGCCTTAAGTTGATATTATTTATTCGAAAATCCCCGCATTTTCCCCTCAGAACGGCTCTCCCCAAATATTCCCCAATGAGCTTCAAATTCCCCGTAGTTTGGGGAATTCCCCGCAGATTGGCAACGCTGATCCCTTCGTTGGCAACTTTATTTGTACAGATTCTGTTATGTTCAGCTAGATTTGTTAAACTTCTATCTAATCTTCGTACCCTCACGATCAAAACCTTTCGTTTTTATTTAAGGTTAAGTGTATGTTATATATTATATCCTCGATTTACGTATTTCAATATTTGTGATGTAAAGTAGAAAAGAATCTTACATTTTGATTATTTTGCCTTTTTTATCGCAAACCTCATTTGAATAGCAGGCGAACCGAACGAAAATGAGATCGTCTAGAGCATACCTCTTCGACCATAAGCATAACATAAAACTTTTATGGTCGAAGATTATGACGCGCGTCATAAAAATGGCAGTCAAATTCTGGGTAGAACCTATGGAGTGTAGAGAAGGAGGAACGTCTCTTATGGACGGTACGTTCAAAATGTGGTCTGAATTCTGTAAG